>CM022764.1:25918551-25931051 GCA_012411365.1 Ameiurus melas | reverse complement strand
CCCCCATACCCATGAGTACTGAACACCCCCATACCAGGGTACTGACACACCCCATACCGTAGTACTTCTCACCTGACAGAACAGCCATGCCTTTTAAGTGAGTGACCATCCTTGGTCTTGAAGGACTCTGCCTTTATGGAGGCTCCTTATATATTATGATTAGACGGTGGCCTCATCGGTTTCACGTCACCTTCTCATTAATTCTCATATCACTTATTAGTCGTAAAACTGCCCCTGTCCCAAATTTTAGAACAAGAACTACACAATTGATTAGGTAAAACATCAAATATCTTGTTTTTTTTTGTTTAAATACAAGTCAAAGTCAATTTACTGATCACGCCTCTTTGTTTGTATTTGCATTTTCCATACTGTCCCAAATCTTTCGGGAATTGGGGTTGTATTTAAACTGTTGAAACTATCCATGTTCAGATTTCTTCATCTACTCCACCAACTGAGCTCCATGATCTGGAATATTATTAATAATAAGCGTCTGAGGAACTCACCTGCTGTCCGTGTCCAAGCCGACGAAGTCCTTCTTCTCGAACGGCACGCACAGGAGCGGGATCTTATCCCCGGATTTATCCGTAGCCCGATCCAGCCTTTTGGACTCCAGGACGATGAAGATGGACTGGATGAAGTCCTCGATGGTCTTCTCCAGCTCGGGGCAGTCGTCGTATCCGGGGAAGAAGGCCACGTCGGGTCGCTGGAGCTCGGCGGTGGCGTGCCCGCTCAGACCGAACGCCAGCAGGCGCGAGTCGTACAGCGCCGGTCCCAGTCTCTCCTTCATGGCGCGGAACCTCTCGGACGTGAGCGCCCACTCGCTGCCCGCCGCCGCACACCAACCCACGGCCACCAGGCCAACAGCCCTGCGGTGCGACTGGAACTCGCCCCACTCCCCGTTCTCGGGGGCGTAGTGGTGGCGGTAGCGCACTGACAGCGAGCGCTGGTTGTCTCCCACGCTCACCTGGGACACGCTCGCCACGCGCTTGTACACGCAGAAGAAGTCATCCTCGGGCACGGCGCCCAGCGGCTGCACCAGCACCAGCACCGTCTGGTGGTCTTCGGCACACTGCAGGTAATCCGGCACGCTCATGATGACGCACCAAGGAAGTCTGAGAAGTCGAAACAAGAACAGCGTGAACGTTCAACCGCACGGCTTTCAGCAAGACGCGACATAATCTAATCTCGCCATGATCAGGTATGAAATCGTACCAGCTGTTCATCAAGCGTTTCAAAAAAGAAAAAAGAAGAAGAAAAAAAACGACCACGATACTGGAGATATGTGAGAACATTGTATCGTGGTATCATTGATCACGATATGGATATTACATCATCGACTCGCCCAGCCCTAACCTCAGAAATCATTTCATCACACATTCAAATATCTGTATCACTTTACACTTTCCATCCTGGCTCGATCTTCCCTTTACCTCCTGTAGCATGATGTTCCTTAATGTTGGGTTTGATCAAACATATAGATTTATGTATATATTCCTTTGAAAAAGACAGAAAATCTTCCATGAAGATTTTTTCAATGAATGAATGAAAGAAAGAAATTCTCAGGGCTGTGTCACATATCGCCCCCTAGCGCCCTTTAACTGCACTACACTTATCAAAAGGTATTAAATAACATCTTGACACTTCACGCTCACACTTAATCATCCGCACAATCTTAATCCTATTCTAAAACATGCCAAGCTTTAATCCGCTTTAATCCAGTCTAAAAGAAAAAACACCCACCATAACGCTAGCAATGCATACACTGACATATTAGCGAGGCCGAATCCCAATCGGGTCCACACTGCCTACCTAGGAGCACCATACGGTGCAGTACAGTATGACCTTCGCTACACCCTACATAGTGCCCTACTCCTCTGTTTGGGATACAGCCCTAGTTACTACCGGTTAGTGTCACAGCGGCCAGAGCAAACGCGACGCTGTTAATTAAGCGCTGAAGACGCGATGCCGATAAACGCCACGCGCGATTCCTGAAACATTCCCACAGTCCAGCTACAGTGATAATGACTGAAATGTGCAGGGGTTTAGGAGAATTTTTCACTTACATCAGGACGCGTCGCTTCCGAAAACAGTGTCGGCGTTTATTTATTATTTCTTCGGTGGTTTTGTGACAGATGCATGTTGCTATAGCGACACCGCCATCTTGTGTTTGGGAGGACCGCTCGGTTCAGGGGTATTAGTAACTCGGTCACGTGGTGCATGTTAAGACATTAAATACTGACATTTAAACATCTAAATAAATACATAAAAGGCGTAAATAAATAAAATGCATTATTTTATTGCCATCTTAGTTTTAAATTGCTTTTATATTGTTGTTGCTGTTGTTGTTGATGATGGTAATGTTATTATAATTATTTGCCTATTATTTCTGCCTATATTTTTAATATGTTACAGTGTTATTATTTTATTGCTGTCACTTTCCCATTTTACAGTGGAAAGAAAGAAAGAAAGAAAGAAAGAAATAATGTCATTACTATTACTGCCAAGTTACTTTCCCATCACTTTTTTATTCTTACTACTGCACTTTTACTCTTTTTTCACACATTTTATTTTATATGTCTAGATTTCATTGTTATTCTCTTTTTGCTACTGCTATTATGGAGTCTATCCCAGGGAGCATGGGGCACAAGGCGGGGTACACCCTGGACAGGGTGCTAGTCCATCGCAGGGCACAATCACATACACACTCACACACCCATTCATACACTACGGACACTTTAGACACGCCCATCAGACTACCATGCATGTGTTTGGACTGGGGGAGGAAACCGGAGTACCCGGAGGAAACCCCCGCAGCACGGGGAGTACATGCTAACTCCGCCCACACAGAGGGGGAATCAAAGCCCCCCCAACCCTGGAGGTGAGAGGCAAACGTGCTAAACACTACGCCACCGTGCGTTGTTAAATTATTAGTAGTAGTAGTAGTAGTAATGGTAATAGTAGTATTTTATTTTTGCCACTGCTTTAATTTTACGTATTGTTACATTTTTATATTTTTCTATAAATAAATAAATAAATAAATAACCAAACAAGCAAATAAAGAATTGTATTGCCTTATTCCTACTGGTAAGTGTTTCATTACTGCGCCTTAATCCTATTTTTGCACAAACACACACACACACACCTAAATAAATGAATAAACAAACAAATCAATAAGACGCTAGATGGCGCAAACGCACTCGACACATTGAATTAAAAGAAACGAAGAAGAAGGCGGTGTCACGTGATCCCCTGTGCACTTACTTCCGGCTTGTGTGTGTGCTGTACAGGTGTAGTGAAGCCATGTAGAAGAGTGATTAGAACGCTGCAGTGTGTGTGTGTGTGTGTGTGAGAGAGTGAGTGTGTAAATGAGTGTGTATGTTGAGCTCTCTCTCTCTCTCTCTCTGTGTGTGTGTGTGTGTGTAGAAGTTTATGTGGTTTAAAGTTGAGATTAATTTAGACATGTCGGTGCAGCGGGACAGAGAGAGCCTGAATACTGGGGCTCACCTTCATCCTCCTCCTCCTCCTCCTCCTCCTCCTGTCCGTAAAGAGCAGGCTTTGTGTAGAGCTGGTCTGAGTTATGGTGTAGAGCAGGACAGTGAGGACGAGGAGGACATGTTATCCGCACAGGACAGCGACAAGCCCAGAATCCTGCTGATGGGGCTCAGGCGCAGCGGCAAGTCCTCCATACAGAAGGTCTTTATATACACACACACACACACACACTATTCACTCTCAGTACACACACACACACACACACAGTTACACTCCATCAGCTGTAAGGAATAAATAATAGAGTCCTTCTGGGGGAAAAACAATAAGAAATCCTCATAGAATGTGTAATGGTTTTAATGGGAATTGTATTGGTTTTAATGGAAACTGTACTGGTGGGACAACCCCTCTGGGTCTCTACTGGTAGTTTGTTGCCTTCTATTGGTGGGATGTTACGTCTAGGGGATACCATTAAGGACCGGTAATGGTTTTAATGGTTAATAGTTGATGGTTTGTAGTGGAAACCATTAGACTTTCTGTGATTTTTTTTTTTTTTTTTTTCAGCAGGGAGCGCTTCACCTGAGGACAAAGTCCTGAGCTGAAGCTCTCCTTCTCAGTGTGAACCTTAAGCGCAGTTTCAGTACACACACACACACACACACACACACACCTTCTCAGTGCAGTGGTTATTGTAACGTCTCCATGGTAATGTGTTCTGTGACTGGTCCGACTGTCCTGCTGTCTCAGGTGGTCTTCCACAAGATGTCCCCGAGCGAGACTCTGTTCCTGGAGAGCACGAATAAGATCTTCAAAGACGATATCAGCAGCAGCTCCTTTGTTCAGTTCCAGATCTGGGATTTCCCGGGGCAGGTGGACTTCTTCGACCCCACGTTTGATTACGAGATGATTTTCAGAGGCACCGGAGCGCTCATCTTCGTCATCGACGCCCAGGTGAGCTCTGTCTCCTCGCTCCTTCGCCCTTTCTCCTCGCTCCGCTTCCCCCTTTCTCCTCGCTCCGCTTCCCCCTTTCTCCTCGCTCCGCTTCCCCCTTTCTCCTCGCTCCGCTTCCCCCTTTCTCCTCGCTCCGCTTCCCCCTTTCTCCTCGCTCCGCTTCCCCTTTCTCCTCGCTCCGTTCCCCTTTCTCCTCGCTCCGCTTCCCCCTTTCTCCTCGCTCCGCTTCCCCCTTTCTCCTCGCTCCGCTTCCCCTTTCTCCTCGCTCCAGCTTCCCCCTTTCTCCAAGTCATTCATTTCATCATGAACTCATTTGCATCATGGTCGTTTTGCATCATCGTTGCATCATGGAATAAGATGTCATGGATCAGATTTGCGACAATCATGACAGACATCAGATGTCATGTCATGGGTTCATCATGGTTTAGACATGTAATCGTTTCATCATGGACTCGTTTGCATGTCATTAGATCGTTTGGAGCCAGACAGATAAAGGACTCGTTTGGTCATGGATCAGACAGACAATCATGGTCGTTTCATCATGGTCAGGAACAGTGGATCAGACTGTCATGGATGGGGTGTCGTAGTCGTTTGCATTCATGGATCAGGGTGGATAGGACAATAGTGGATGGGACTTGCGTGTCATGGTGCGACATGGGTTGCAGACTCGGGTTCATGGGCTGCATGTCATGGGTCGGGCTGCACTGTCATGGGCTCATTTCATCAGGCACATGTCATGAAATCATTTGCAGCTGTCATGGAATCATTTCATCATCAGGTTGCATCATCGTTTGCAGCCAGATCTGGGCTGCACCATCATGGGTTGCAGACAGATTTCGTTGCAGACGGGCTGCATCATGGTTCATTTCACGCTGTCATGGTTCATTTGCATTTCATCTCGGTTCAGACTGCATAATCTGGTTCAAGACTTGCATTTTCTCATGAATCAGACTGCTGTCATATAGATGGAATTGCGACAATCATGATCAGACATGTCTTAGACTCATTTGCGACAATCATGGATCATTTCACGTGTCATCGTTGTTCACGACTCGTTTACGTATAATCATCATTTTATCATGAATCATTACATTTCATGGGCTCATTTCACGCTTTCTCATAAATCGTACTGTCCTCAAACAGATCTTTTGGCATATCCTCGTGAAATATTTGACATATCTCATTTCAGATTTGATCATAAACAAATACGCTCCTCGACTCAGGCCACGCTGCTCCTGGTTCCCAGGCTACACTGTCTGGGCTCAGGCTGGCTGTCCTCGGTTCACTCATTTAAACAATCATTCATTAATCATTTCATCATGAACTTCATTTCATGTCATGGGTCGTTTCATAGACTCGTTTACAATCATGGATAATTTGTTGCAGATCGTTTGTCAGACAGATCATGGAACAGATTAATACAGATAGACAATCATGGATCGGGTGTCATGGATAGGATGGGGTGAATGGGTGATAGTGGATCGGGTTTGGTCATGGACTCGTTGCATTGTCATGGAATCATTTCTGTCTGGATCATTTTGTTCTCATGGTCATTGCATTCATCATGGAATAATTTCACATTCATCATGATCATTTACATTGCTCATGAAACAGGCGCATTGCTCATGGGTGGGCACCACGCCTCATGGAATAACCGCTCATCATGGGCTCCATTTACATTTCGGGTTTGGGCTCTTGATAGTACGGTTTTTTCAACAATATAACTGTTTTGCTTGATATCGTACTGGCTCTGTCAATCTTTTTTCTTTCTCAATTTTTCTTTCTCTGTTTTTCACTCACTCGCTTTTCTTACAATTACTATTTTTTTTTCTCTCCTTTTGAATTTTTTAGTTGCATGTTATTGCTTTTCTGTTGCTCACTTGTTTTTTGTGTTGATCACTCGTTACTTTTTTGCCTCACTTCTTTTCACTTGCTCGGTATTTCTTTCATCTGCATGTTTTTTTCCCCTCCACTCCCCCCACACAAATTTTTTTTCTTTCGGTTGATTGTCATTTGTTTCGCGCACTAGATCAGCTTTCCCTGCACTATAGGTGTGATATCAGACAGATGCATAGTTTTGATCAAAGCAGTAGGGGGAAGGCAGTGACTCCGCCCACTTTGCAGAGGTGTTGTGCAGTGTTTATAAAGGGATTAGCTGCAGTTGAAGCTGAACGCTCGTCTCCTCCTGCAGGACGATTACATGGAGGCTCTGGGAAGGCTACACCTCACCGTGTCCCGCGCCTTCCGGGTCAACCCCAACATCAACTTCGAGGTGTTCGTGCACAAGGTGGACGGTCTTTCAGACGACCACAAGATCGAGACGCACAGAGACATCCACCAGAGAGCTAACGACGACCTGGCAGACGCCAGCCTCGACAAGCTGCACCTCAGGTAAACCTCAAGTCTCATAAAGGAAAAACAGGAATGAGATTAAATACAAACTAAAGAAACCAAAAAAATAGAGGGTGTAACATCTTCAGTAGGTTTACTTTATCTTCTGTGGTTGAGTTTCATTTATTGGTAAATAATTGTTTAAGTACATAAAAACGTAACGTTTAGTGCATGGACCCCGATGATCGCTGCCTGCATTACTATTAATATTGTAAAAGGGGAAACCTTATACAAAAACTGGGTACGATAAAGACCGTCCCGTCCGGAACTACTGGAACGACGAGGCCAGTTCACGTGTTTGTGCTGTACACCAAAGACGTCCGGGTTTGAGATCGTGAGACGAGAGTTTAGGATTTCAGCTTTTATTTCCCGGTGTTTACATCTAGACGTGTTAAACAACATAAAACATAGAACCTTTTTGTATCAGACCAATTGTTCAGGCGAGCAAAAGTATAGGAACAGATAAGTCTTGAAGTGGATGAACGTAAATAGCACTTAATATTTGGTTGCATTTCCCTCGCTTGCAGTAACTGCATCAATCCTGCGACTCGCTGACACCAAACGCTTCTGTTGTGAAGCCTCTCCAGGGTTTTACCGCAGCGGTTGTTTGTTTCGGGGGGGTTTCTCTCTTCAGTCTCCTCCTCAGGACGTGAAACGGTGCTCCACTGGGTTAAGGTCTGGTGATTGACTTGTCCAGGCTAAAACCTTTCACTTTTCCCCTCTGAGGAAGTCCTGTGTTGAGGTGGAAGTGTGTTTTGGATCGTTGTCTTGCTGCATGATGAAGTTCCTCCTGATTCATTCGGATGCGTTTCTCTGTAAACTGGTGACCGGATGTCCCTGTAGACTTCTGAATTCATTCCGCTGCTCCCATCACGAGTTCAACCATCGATAAAGATCAGTGAGAATGTTCCAGAAGCAGTCATGCGAGCCCAAGCCATCACACTACCTCCACCATGTTTCACGGATGAGCTTGTATGTTTTGGATCATGAGCAGACCCTTTCTTTCTCCACACTTTGGCCTTTCCATCACTTTGTTCATCTTGGTTCCAGCACGTTTGTGGATCATCTCTGTATTTCTTTGCGAATTCCAATCTGTTCAAAGAAATGGTGCCATGTTTTAAGTTGTTTAACATGTCTATATGAGGAAATATGAGCGGAAATTTTGATCCATCATCTTCTTATATTTTGATCTCAGACCCATACATACAGTAATATGTAAACTGTAAACTCGATGTGACGTGAATAGCAAAAAAAAAAATTTTATTGGCCTCGCGGTTCCAATACTTTTGGAAGGGACTGTACGTGATGATGATGATAATAATAACAATAGTGAGCTATTATAAATAACTGCTCTGTGAGTAAGTGAATGTAAGCGCTAGTGGGATCAGTTAGCATGAGCTTAAGACCAGCGTTGATTGATTATTAGCATGCTTGGCTGAAATATCCTATAAAAATGATCAATTTATATAAAATAATTCTAGGAGCCTCACTGTAAGGGTAGAAGGCCCGGTGTTATTAGCGCTAACATGCGAGTTTTCCTGAAGATGCTAGGTTTTTCTTCTCGGTTGGCTTTAATATAATAAATGTCGCTATTTTTATGCACTTTACTGATAAATACGGTTATAATGATCTAAAGTTTTCATCGTGTGTGTGTGTGTGTGTGTTTCAGCTTTTACTTGACCAGCATCTATGACCACTCGATATTTGAGGCGTTCAGTAAAGTGGTGCAGAAGCTCATCCCTCAGCTGCCCACGCTGGAGAACCTCCTCAACATCTTCATATCGGTGTGTGTGTGGTTCCGTTAGTTCCGTTAGCCATGCAGTGCTGAATTGGTTTGTTTTCTCCTGCTGAACACTGTGGTGTGTGTGTGTGTGTTGTGTGTGTGAGAGCAGAACTCAGGGATTGAGAAGGTGTTCCTGTTTGATGTTCTCAGTAAGATCTACGTGGCCACAGACAGCTCTCCTGTGGACATGCAGTCGTACGAGCTGTGCTGCGACATGATCGACGTGGTCCTCGACGTCTCCTGCATTTATGGGTGAGATGCACGCTCCGGCCGAGTGTGTGTGTGTGTGTGTGTGTGTGTGTGTGTGTGTGTGTGTGTGTGTAACTGTGTGTATGTTTGTACACACACAGGTTGAAGGAGGACGGCAGTGGCACTGCGTATGATGAAGACTCTTTGGCCATCATTAAGCTGAACAACACCACAGTGCTCTACCTGAAGGAGGTCACCAAGTTCCTGGCGCTGGTGTGTATCCTGAGAGAGGAGAGCTTCGAGAAGAAAGGTAACACACACACACACACACACACAGAAACAACGATGCTTCAGTCATCTGATGACTGTGAAGACACATAACGTTGTGTGTGTGTGTTGTTTTCTCACCTCAGGTCTGATAGACTACAATTTCCACTGTCTGAGGAAGGCCATACACGAGGTGTTCGAGGTGTCGGTGGTCCGGAGGAACTGCTTAGAAGATCTGCTCGGTGACTCTAGCAGCAGCAGCAGCAGCACTGTTAAAACACCCATGCTTAACGGCACCCCTAGAGGCCTGGTGTGACATTACAGGGGGCGGGGGTCATCATCATAAGGAAGGGGAGGGGCTTCTGAAGTGATGAGATTACATTCCGAGGGATTGGGAGTAGGTTTAAAGGGTGAACTCTGTATCTGTACAGCTGCAGTAAACCGTGTGTGTGTGTGTGTGTGTGTGCCGAGATGTCTGTGATCGGTTCGACCGTTCACGTCACTCTTAAAGGAAAAAGTTCCTGCTAAAAAATGTTTACCACAAATCTAGTCACTGGAGCTTCAAGGCGAGTATAGCTAACCGTTATGGGGATCTTATGGCTTCCAGTTTAGCGTCATGTGTTCTCTCGACTAAGAGGAACTTCCTGATTCTGAGTGCGTTTGTGGACTCGCTGCTAAAATCCCAGATGGACACGGGAACAAAAATATTTCCTTTATTAGACGTTTTCTCCAGAGACGTCATGCATAAACACGCCGTTTTATCTCTGCTCACGCCCCTTAAGCAGAGAAACTTCCGGAAATGTTTCTATCCCTTCAGCTGGGACGAAGATGTGGATGAGTGCGCGTGTCTGTAGACCCGCCTGTCGTTCATTTTTATCCCGAGCAGAAATATTTCCGGAACTTTCTACTCTTTAAGGTGGGGGTGAAAAAACTCTACATTGCCTGACCCTTCAAACTTTAAATCCTTTAGAAATCCTTTAGCGTAGCTTTAAACGTACGTCTCAAATAACGATGTGATTGATCAGAGGTGTATTCACGTTGCCAGGTGTGTGTGTGTGTGTGTGTGTTGTGAAATATCGATATAAATCACGCAGCCGTAAAAACCTGGAAACCTAAGTCACTTCGTCGCACCCGGAGCACGTCTGCAGCCGCCATGTTTAGTTTGGCGTCCGCTTCTTTCCGTTTGGCGACCCGCGCCACAAGGCAAACGTAGCTGGGCGTCTGTAGCCTCGAGATTAGCTTACAGGAAGTGATGTATGATGGGAAAACGTGTTAGTTTCCACAGTAACAGACCTCTCGCACTGTCAGTTAACAGAATGTAGCATGTTCATACTTTACCTCTGTGTGTGTGTGTGTGTGTGTGTGTGTGTGTGTGTGTGTGTGTGAGCGAGCGTGTTCTGGACAGACATTACGAGCTTCGTATCGATTTATTTCAGTTTCCACCCAGAGGATCTTTCACATTGAGTTTTACACGTGTTTTTCAGCTCCGGGTCTAAACAACTTCCTTTAAGAGACATTTAAAGCGTAGTAACCATAGCAACCCGTCCGTACAGGATTTATTTCTTTTTTTTTTTGTGATCGTGTGTGACCGAAAATGCTCGATTTTGCTGCGACTTTTCTCTAAATTGGCGCAATCGCACGAAATCCGTTGGTAAGAGGCCTTTTTTTTTTTTTTTTTTTTTTTTTGCTGTACTCGTGTTCGCCGAGATGACGTCACGCGATTGTCGTTTTGAAAGAAATGCACGCTCCTCCGAATACTGCCGCGTTTGCTCGATTTATTTATTTATTTTTTCTGTTGGTTTCTGACATCGCAGAGTTTTCAGATATCTTCAGGACAGAGGTTTCTCTGCAACACTGCAAGCTCTGTGTTTGTTGTTGTTGTTGTTGTTGTTGTTTACTTATTAACTTCAAGAGAGAGTAGAAGAGCATCTGGTTAGGGAACCCCCGTTTATTCCTGCGATAAGGTATTTCGTGGACGTTCGACAACATTACGTGTAACTATGAATGGATTAAAAATAAATAAATAAATAAAAAAGTATGACTTGCCGTCCTTTAATAAATAACATGTTCCAGTCTCGAGGAACTGCTGTGGTGTAAAAGGAATAAAACACGTGAGGTGATCTCAGTAGATGAGGAGGGTGCATCCCAGAGTACGTGTTCATTCCTCTCATGACATGTGTCTCTGTCTCTGTCTGTCTCTCTCTCACACACACACACACACACTCATTCTGAAGAAGCGTCTGCCCCAGTGCGCCCGAGTTCACACTTTAAACTAAGAACAACACAGGTGCGCTATAGTGCAGTGAATCGTCTAGAACGTTCTCTTTCTGAGCTGTTACACACGGTCCGTGTGAGTGACTAATACCGGAGTCTGATTTGTGTTGAGTGAGTGACTGAAACACCTGGGATTAACACTACACCCGTGTGTGTGTGTGTGTGTGTGTTTACTCTCAGTGCTGAAATGTTAACACTATGCTACTCTACAGCCGAGCCGAGCGTCTCCTCTCCACACAGGACGGAGAGATGAAAGTGTCGGTGTCCAAAAATTTTTCTTTTTTTTTTTTTTCTTTTTTTTTATACGGAAAACTTTATATTTATATTCTTATATATATATATATATATATTTGTATTCAGAAATGCAAATTCTTGTTGAGTGTTAGACATGTTGGAGGATGTTGGGTTTTTTGTTGTTGTTTTTTTTTTTTTTGTTTTGTTTGTTTTATTCAGCGCGGAATTGATTCACGTTGATATCGTGATTGAAGTGGAATTGTTATCCTGGGGGGAAAAAAACGAATGAGATTTATTTTGTTTGAAATTATGTCAGTATGTTAATAAAGCTATATTTTGTCAATGTTATTTCTTTAAGCAGTTCGTTTTCATTCAAGGTTCTTTACTACCATGATAAAAAAAATTATTTTTATATATATATATATATATATATATATATATATATATATATATATATATATATATAATATATATATAATAAAAAGTATGTGCACCCCCTTCCTAATTATTGTGTTCAGGTGTTTCAGCCACACCCAATGCTAACAGGTGAATAAAACCAGGCAGGTGCTGTAGCCACACCCCTGCACTCTCCATGGACAAACGTTGTCAGAATGGGTTGTACAGGATGCCGAAAGTCAGCTGGTGCTACTGGATCTGTCTCGATTGACTGGAAGTGCTGGTACTGTGAAATGGAAGGGTCTTCGAACAACAACAGCTCAGTCACAGAGCGGGGCTACAGATAAGCTATGTCTTATCTTCTGTTTAATCGCTCACTCCACACTGAGTCTCCACACTGCCTCTAGAAGCAACATCAGAACAAGACCTGTGCTTCATGTCGTGGGTATCCTGGCCGAGCTGCTGCTCCCAAGCCGAAGATCTCTATATGCAGGGCCGAGTAAAGCACCGATACTGGACTCTGGAG
>CM022764.1:25883551-25913551 GCA_012411365.1 Ameiurus melas | reverse complement strand
AATCATGATGACATGCCATCCAGTGTGCCCTTCCAATGGAGAAAACGTGATGCCCTGTAGGCTCCACGGGAGCTAATAACATGCATAAAAGTGTATGCTGTGTCAGATCATTATAATTCATACCATGTCTACATTCATAGATGATTTTCTGATGCCAAAAGTGGAAAAAAGGTCTGTATGGATACCACTCAAGAGTGGTAATCTGATCAGTTCACGTCACTGTTCGAGATGTATCTTTTCCCCGAGGAGAACTCGTAACTCACGGCTTAGAACATAACACGCGCTCAGTCTGGATTAACGATGGATTAACTTTATTACCTCCAGTAAACTACCGAATCCACTGACGTGAAATATTTGGTGCAATTTAAACAAACTTCTGGGGTTTTTTTTTTCCGCTCCGTTTTTGTACTGTCGCGTTTGGCTCGAGTCCGAGGATCTTTCTGGAAGCCGTGTCAACTCTGAGGCTCTGAGGCATGTACGCTAAGGGCTACAGTTATGTGGGTAACCAGCATTCCACCATTTTCATCCCCTCCCAGTTAAACACAACCCCAGAGATGAACATGGTACAGGCAGGACGGTATAATCTTCACCACAACATACCAGAAAGCCTCAGCTGCTACGCTAGCGCTGGACTAGTGACTAAATAACACAGGCGCCTTCAGGATGCAACACAATACAGCGGATTGGACACGCGTGCGGTGCAAATAACACAACCGTGTAAGACAACACCAGAGTGCAAAGCCAGTCAAACACGTCACACGGAGTACAATAAACACACAGGGACAGTATAAACAACTACACACTAAAGACACTAACTACACTGCACGAGTGTGTGAAGCTAAGCAGACTTTCCACAGTTTACACGGTGTAGTTCCAGCACACTGATCAAGCCCTGAGCTGGGATGAAAAATGGCCGAATGCCTGGGTTGATAAAGCCCCTTCTTTGGCCACGTGAAGCACCTGAGCACATTTTGGCAGACAGAGCCGCTGTTTCTGAAGATAAAGTCCCTACTTAGTCAAATGAAGCTTTTGCTTGGGCAGACGAAGATACTGTTGGGGCAGATAAAGCTTCCGCTTGGGGCAGATGAAGCCTCTTCTTGGGCAGATGAAGCTCCTGTTTGGGCAGATGAAGCTCCTGCTTGGGGCAGATGAAACCCCTGCTTGGGCAGATGAAGCTCCTGCTTGGGGCAGATGCTTCGGGCAGTGGTCCTGCGGAAATTCTTGGGCAGATGAAGCTCCTGTTTGGGCAGATGAAGCTCCTGCTTGGGGCAGATGAAACCCCTGCTTGGGAAGATGAAGCTTCTGCTTGGGGTAGATGAAGCCTCTTCTTGGGCAGATGAAGCTCCTGCTTGGGGCAGATGAAGCCTCTTCTTGGGCAGATGAAGCTCCTATTTGGGCAGATGAAGGTTCTGCTTGGGGCAGATGAAGCTTCTGCTTGGGGCAGATGAAGATACTGCTTTCCTGCTTTGACGGATTTCCTGCTTTTGTGGATGAAGCTCCTGTTTGGGCAGATGAAGCTACAGCTTGAGGCAGATAAAGCCCCTGCTTAGGCAGATTAAGTTCCTGCTTCGGCAGATGAACACATCAGAAATGGTACGCTGTAAATACGTAATTACAAGTTAGATGTATGTCTGATATAAGATACTTAGCCAACATTAACTTCAGGTGAGTGTTATTTTTGTCCTGTTATTTGTACATTTGTTCGTTTAGGCTGCTCCTGCTTTGCTGGGACTTTGTTAGCAAACCTCAGCGTAATGGAACGTTACAGTGTATGAAGTGAACAGAGTGAAGTATCGTGATGGGATATATTTTTTTGTCTTATTAACCGCTCTCGTCTTAAACTACACGAATCTGAAAGAGGCCTCTTCTGGGTCTGAGAGGCGGTGCTTGAGGTCCGTTAGGCGTCCGAGACGACGGAGACGTTAGCGTTCCTGTTTACACGGCGAGTTTAAATGTGACACAAACCAGCAATTCACAGGTGACGTTTTTGTCTGCGCCCAGCCCGCTCCCCTATTCTTCCGTTCTCCCACATTTCCACAGCGCATGATGTCACTTTTTCTTTGCGGCCCATGCGCCAAGACGTAAATAGTTTCCACTCGCCTCCTGCAAACACATCGTTAAAGAGCACGAACACGGCGGCGTAAACAAGACGCATAACGTTTCGTTTAGCACAGATGTTGGCGAATGGGAAATATTTCGCTTGGGGTGGGGTTTTTTTGCTCCTCTGTTGCCTTGTGGAAGGATCCAGAACTCGCATTTTAAACGGAGACGGAACAGTGAAGCCGAACACGATGAGGTCATGACCCCGAATTTAAATCATAAACTAAAGTCAAAACTCTTCTGCCTCTTAACCTCCGATTTTATTTTTCACATTCAGTGTGTGACTGAAGAGAAAACGGGGTGTTTGGAGGGTTTTTTTTGTTGTTTTTTTTGTGCATGAGATCACACCACACTGACTACAGCGACTGTATGCAAATATAACACACACACACACACACACACACACACACACACTCCTTCACGCACCATTAACACTCATCCTTTCCGGTTCTTGTGTGACGAGTAAGGAAGGAACACAGAGTGAAAACCTGTCGAGCTCGTTGTGTCTGCACTTTTTTAATGTTTGTCATGTTTTATATACAGCCTGAGAGGATACACACACACACATACGCGCACACACACATAAACACACACCCACACATAAATACACACCCACACATACATAAACACACACACAAACACATAAACACAAACGCATACGCGCATAACACCACACACAAACGCATACGCGCGCACACACACACACACTCGCACTATTTACCATCCATTTTCTACCGCTTATTCCTTCTTCAGGGTCGCGGGGAACCCGGAGTCTATCCCAGGGAGCATCGGGCACGAGGCGGGGTACACCCTGGACAGGGTACCAGTCCATCACAGACACTATGACACTTACAAAGACACACGTGTGTGTGTGTGTGTGTGTGTGTGTGTGTGTGAGAGAGAGAGAGAGAGAGAAGAGAGAGAGATACTCGCCAGTGTACACACTCCAAAAAGCACATTAGTGAAAGATTTACACATGGCTTGGCGCTGTAGAACACAGGAAAAAAAAAGAGTGCAGAGATTTCCTTTAGAGAAACTAAAAATATTCTCCGGCTCTTTCTGAAATCGGAATAAATACCCGGACACCGCGCTCTGTTTAACGTGCACTTGAGATGGGGAAGAGTTTTCAGAGTGAATTAAGGTGAGGAGAGTGAGAGAGAGAGAGAGAGAGAGAGAGAGAGAGTGTAACACTCACCAGCTGAAACAGTGGCTGCATTCAGAGATGGATGGACTTTATGCTGCTCTTACACACCATTAAACACTCTTAACCACCAGAGCCTGTCCTGGAGTAAACGGAGCGAAACCACAACACACACCTCCTTCCTGCTCCGATTCTGCACGGAATAAGTTCATAACAACGATCAAATCCCTGAGTTGTAGAGAAACCCAGAAATGCGTTATGCTATAGTAATACACCATGACACCGTTAAAGTCACGCTGTGTAACAACATCAACAATAAAAAAAAAAAACTTTAAGCAGTAGAAAGAGAAGAGTAACATTCCGAGTATTACTGGGCATATGACAAATATACCGTATCACGATTGCGATCTGAGTGATTTTGACCGTGGCGTGTTGCCAGACGTCCTGGTTTGATGATAACTGCTGATCTCCACTCAACTTTCACTCAGAACGGTGCAATAAAGAGAAAACATCCAGTGCGCGGCGGTTCTGCACACGCGGACGCCTTGTTGACGCGAGAGGGTCGACGGAGAAAGGCCAGACTGGTTCGAGCTGGCAGAAAGGCTACAGTAACTCAGATAACTGACCTCCTGTGGTATGCAGGAAAGCATCTAATGATAATGAGTCGTTATTGATCACATATACATTCCCGCACAGCGAACCTGGCTTCATGAACACGACAGTGAGTTCAGTGTTCTTCAGCCATGTTCTTCAATCTCGAAGGAATGTCTCCCAACACCTTGTGGAATCCATGCCACGAAGAAGAATTGAGACCGCAAACGCAGGCCCTACCCAGTGTTAGTGTAGTGTCCCTAATAAAGTGCTCAGTTCTGTACAGTAGTATTTATTTTTCTTGGTTTAAACTTCATTAACCAACAGAAATAAATCCCAAGTGCACTGTATGAATATGCAAATTGAAACAAAAAATCCCCCCCCCCACTACTATATGCCCCGCCCACTTTCCTTATAAACATGATGGTGTTACATGATTTGAATACTGGAACCTTAACTCCTATAAGGTCGGAAGGTGTTGATTCATTTTCTATAACAGCAGCTCCTGGCAGTAGAGCGTGCAATCATTGATGTTGCGTAGTCTCCAGTGGTGGCGGTTCATCCGCCATTTAGATCAGCCACTCAGCAAGTCATCATAAAGTCCATCGAAATAATACTAATGAGCTCTTCAGAGTAGATTACCAACATGAATTACCAACAATTAAAAAGAAGCAATATTACTATCTGAGATATAAGTTGATGTTCTGTTGATCCGCTTGTCTTCCTAGACGTCCACGAGTGTGCTCATAGTTATTATTGCACCTAGTGGTCAGAAATGGGAACTGCAACTCCAACAATACAGCTCCGTTGGGGCAGGATTCACACTTTGATACTTTTTTTTTTCTTTTTTTTTTATACTTTTGATACCTATCAAGCCTGCGTAACGATATCACGACTTCACACCCGAAAACCGAACGGAAACTGTAACAAAACATACCGTTGTTCACGCCCAGAAAGCGTGTTTCATCGGTGTTACGGGTACGAAAGCGAGACATGCCACATGATGATGTATATAAAGACGGTGGCGCTCTTCCGGATGCTGTCTGTAATGTTATTCTCTCTTATACAGTGGTATTTTGGTAATGGCGACAGCGTCGACACTGTTGTCACGTCGGTTTATAGTTCTGAGAGCGCTGTGTAAGCAATAAAGGAAAGCTGTTACACCTGTGTGCACCATTTAGGAAGATTTATTACCCCTCTCTTACAGCTTTTAAAAAGGTGATGGAAGAAAGGTGGCTTTTCTTTTTTTCCTTCTCTTCTCTTCTCTTCTCTTTCTCCGTGGCACTCTGCGCTGTGTTTCCATTCTGCCAGCTCGGAGTGACACCGAACCGAAATGTCAAGAGTTTGGAAAGAAAACAAAAAGGAAGGACAGAAAGAGGTCTGTTCATCATTGGGGCCATTGTCTGGAAGCTGAAAGCTCTCAGAGTGCATTTACAACACACACACACGCACAGAGAGAGTTCAGGGCACTCGCAGGCTCTGTTTTAATTTGATATAGATAGCTGTAGACACGATGTTTTGTATGTGTATGTAATTAGGAAATAGTTTAGGTCAACAGTTTCTACATTCTCCGCATTTCGTTTGCGTCTCTCCCAGACTCTCAATCTCTACATCTGGCAATCTGAACTTCCTGCTGTTTATTTGTGCCTGTCTTTTCTTTACAGGCAGTATGACAGCGAACATCACTGGAGGGGAAACACACACACACACACACACACACACACACACTGCCATCTGATTTTCTCATGGTTTACATGACTGGAACAGCTGTACTGATCACGTTTACATTCACGTTTATTCGCTTGGCAGATGCTTTTATTCCAAGTGACTTACAAGTGAGGCACAATCCAGTCCAGCTGTTTAAATAGCGTGGTGCCATGTACGAGGCTGAATTTGTGCCAGAAGATGAAGATAAATAAAGGAGCACTAAGAGCGAGCGTGAATAATACGTCCCTGAAAAGTCAGTCGAAGTAAATAGTACCGGAACACGGAAAAGACCAAACAAAGGGAAAAAAAACAAAACAAAAACGAAACACAGGAATGAATGATTGCAGTTTTCCGAAACCCAGTTAGTCCTTATTGCGTAGCCGCTACGTATAGTGTAGTTTAATATAGGAGAATAGAATGGTAGAGCGCTACGCATTAGCTTTGATACGGATGCTGTGGCCATGTTTTCAGATCATTATACCGCACATCTCGCCTTTACTGTTTTCGATATGAAAACGAGTACAGATCGTTACCCATATTAGCATTAGCAGAGATATGATATCTAACAACGGCTATATGAGGCGGCTGTGGCTCAGGTAGTAGAGCAGGTTGTTTGCTAATCGCACTGTTGGCAGTTCGATCCTCTTCACGTGCCAGAGTGACCTTGGGCAAGACACTGAACCCCAAAGGCTAGTGCCTTGCATGGCAGCTCTACTGCTGTGTGAACGAGGGACAGTGTAGAGCGCTTTGTAGAACCACGAAGGTTAAAAGATATTATATGCGCAAATGAAAAAAAAAAAAAAAAAAACAACACCCAAATTTTTTGGAAAAAAAAAAAAAAAAATAGAGGCGACCACCAGGCCCACGGGGAACCTGAAGCCTATCCCAGGGGGCATGGGGTAGAAGGTAGGGTACACCCTGGACGGGGTGCCAATCTGTCGCAGGACACACACACATTCATACACTACGGACACTTTAGACACGCCAATCAGCCTACCGTGCATGTCTTTGGACTGGGGGAGGAAACCTGGAGTACCCGGAGGAAACACACACACACACAGGGTAGCGGCAGGAATCGAATCCCCGACCCTGGAGGTGTGAGGCGTACGTGCTAACCACTACACCACTGTGCGCCCCGGTGATAATACATGTTTATGATTAAGAGTAAGACACACAAATCAAGCCTGACCTTCTGTGGTTTCTTTACGGTAATGCAGTCTGATTTGCAACGTAATCCTACCGAGAGCGAGGTGGGAATACGCACTGAATGTGACACCGGAACATGTCACTACCCGGTGGCTGAGATTTTGATGTGTGTGTGTGTGTGTGTGTGTGTGTGTTACAGGTTGTGAGTGAACGTGGATCAGGATGAGTGACCAGTTTAACTGTGAGAACTGTAAGGAGTCTCTATACGGGAGAAAGTACATCCAGGTGGACGACGTCCCTCACTGCGTCCCTTGCTACGATCGTCTCTATGCCAACACCTGCCAGGGCTGCAAAGAGCTCATCGGACACAACTCACGGGTCAGTGTGTGTGTGTGTGTGTTTGGGTCAGTACAGCCTTGTGTTGATTTAATTCACACTTTGGAGGATTATGCCATGGCGTCATTATATAAACACAGTTTATCTTGTGCAGAGCTTCTGACTGTTAGGAATGCACTCGAGTACAATTAGACTCAAGTAACGCCAATAATTTATCATAACAACACAATAAATGTCTGTGTAAATGTATTTAATGCTTGTTTTAAACTTCATCAAATACATTTTACACTCACTGAAGATGAATAACAAATAACAAATTGGAAATTATTCTAGAAATGGAGCCGTAATGTTAATTCACCATTTTGTGATTGATTACAGTTGCCTTTTGAGTGGGAACTGTGGTCTGATTGGTTACATGGACATTAGTGGTGGATACTGTGGTCTGATTGGTTACAGTGACATTAGTGGTGGATACTGTGGTCTGATTGGTTACATGGACATTAGTGGTGGATACTGTGGTCTGATTGGTTACATGGACATTAGTGGTGGATACGGTGGTCTGATTGGTTACATGGACATTAGTGGTGGATACTGTGGTCTGATTGGTTACAGTGACATTAGTGGTGGATACTGTGGTCTGATTGGTTACATGGACATTAGTGGTGGATACTGTGGTCTGATTGGTTACATGGACATTAGTGGTGGATACTGTGGTCTGATTGGTTACATGGACATTAGTGGTGGATACGGTGGTCTGATTGGTTACATGGACATTAGTGGTGGATACTGTGGTCTGATTGGTTACATGGACATTAGTGGTGGATACTGTGGTCTGATTGGTTACATGGACATTAGTGGTGGATACTGATTAGGAGTTCTGATTGGTTACAGTGAATAAACTGCAGTGTAATTAGCTATAGTTACATTTTGGACTATACCCTTACCTTGAGCATTGTCTGCAAAAGAATTAGATGTTTAGACTAAGTATCATTTAAATCTTTCTTTGTCTTTCACTCTGGACCTCCTTGGTTGTTTAAGGGATGCTTCCCCTACCCCTCTCCTCCTATATTTCTGTAATAATTGTAAATGGAAAATTAGTCTTTGCTCTCAAACATTCTAAATAAAGCATTGTGCCTTCTGGGAGATGTGGTGAACCCATCTCACGATCACCCAACCAGCTGTGCGTACACAAACAAATACAAGATCTTTTAGAGGTAACACCTTTTTGTTGAATGTTCAGAGTGTTTCATGCAAACATGAAAACGTGGAACACGATCTATGTGTACACAACACTGGCTCTGGAGACATCTTTGTAGAGGGATGTCCACAGAAACACGGTGATCCACCATGCCACTGTCAGTTCTGCACTACGATGCCAGCGAGTGTGGATACAGTAGTGGATTTTGTAGTGTTACAAACCTGGAACTGAAATGGAGTTACTTTTTACCGGCTGATTTACCATTGAATAATTCTGACACAATGCTTAATAAATAAATAAATAAATAAATATAAAAAAAAGAATAAATTGGTTGGTTGCAAAAGTATTCACCCTCTGGATCAATATTTGATAGACCCACCTTTGTAAGTCTTCGTGGATGTGTCTTTATCAGCTGTGCACATCTGGATCCTGATCTTTTTTGCCCATTTTCTCTTGACAGAACTACTCAGGCTCTGTTAGATTGGACGAAGACCGTTGTCATGCGGTCTTGTTACAGCTTCTCAATCAGATTGAGGTCTGGGCTTTGACTGGTCCATTCAGGTACTTGGTTTTGAACCACTCCAGTGTAGTTTTGTCAGTATGATTAGAGCAGGGGTGTGCCAGTCGTATCCGGAAAGGGCCGGTGTGGGTGCAGGCTTTCATTCCAACCAAGCAGAAGCCACACCTGAGTCTACTGATTGACATCGCATTAAACAGGTGGAATCAGGTGTGGCTCCTGCTCGAGTTAAATGAAAAGCTGCATCCACACCGGCCCTTCGCGGAGAAGATTGGACACCCTGGTTTAGAGTCGCCGTCAAGTTGGAAAATTAAGCTTTGCCCCAGTATAAACTCTCTTGAAGGCCAGAACAGGTTTTCTTCTTTGTATTTGGTTCAATCCATCTTCAACCCTGACCAGTTTCTTAGTCCCTGCTGATGAAAAGAATCGCCATAACACGATGCCGCCGCCACCATGCTTCACTATGAGGATTGTGTTCTCAGAGTGATGAGCAGTATCGGGTTTATGCCAGATGTGGATCTCTCAGCTCCTAGGCCTCTTGGTTGCTTCTCTGACTAATCCCCCCTTTTAATTTTTGGTGGCAGTCTAATTTAGGTGTTTCACAACAACAGGGATCTATAGTTATGCAATCACATATGTTTTTTGTTATTTTTTATCTGTGAATAATTTCACAAACTATATTGATTTTCCCGTCACTTCAATGTAAAGGGTCATTATGTGTAGATTCATGACATATAGCCCATAATTCCAATTCAGTCGCAGGTTGTACCATTACAAAATGTGGAAAAGCTTAAGAGCTGGACCGAGAATCTCAAGAGGAACCAACACATCTCCACAGCCAAGCTGAGTTATACTTTTCAGTGGATTAGGGCTATAAGTGTGTTTTGTGTGTGTGTAGGAGTTGTACTACGATGACCACCACTACCACGAGGAGTGTTTCCACTGCTCCCGCTGCAATCGCTCGCTTGCCGATGAACCGTTCACCTGCCAGGATGAAGCTCTTCTGTGTAACGACTGCTACTGCAGCGAGTTCTCCTCCAAATGCGTGGCCTGCAACAAGATCTTCATGCCAGGTACGTAACGCAACAGCTGGACGGGTGGCTCATGCAGGGAGGTACCATTACAGATGGGGGACAGGGTAAAGATTCCGGGTGTTCTTTGATCAGAATACCGGTGGTTGGTGTTAAGTAAGTTCACCACGCAGACAGACAGATGAGGTATGAGGAGTTTCCATGACTCAGGTGGGACAGCGTGATTAGGACTGGATCGACTTGCAGAGCCACACTCGTCTGCCCACGGGGATCACATGACTCTCAACTGATACACGAACATGTAATGACTAGCATGACACATTAGCGAGAGAGACAGACAGACAGACTGGATGTCCTGTCTCTGTCCCATGTCTCAGGTACATACCTGTAAGCACATGAGTCATACTGCAGTTTCAGTTTCATCATTTCACACATACCCAGAGAAAAGTGTTCTGACTAACTGTCTGAGTACGTGTGTGTGACCGTCGTCTTTCTTTACATCTCATTCTAATACATGATATTTATTTGTCTTTCTATTTTATTTCTTTCGTTCTTACTCTGCTACACTGTCTATTGATTTCTTTCTTTTCAATTCTTTGAATCTTTCTTTTACTTCTTTTCTTTCTTTGTTTTGTTTTGTTTTTTGTTTCTTGCTATTTCTTGCTCTGCCCTTCTGTTTGGTTCTTTACTTTCTGGCTTTCTATTTTCTTTCCTTCTTTCCTTCTTTCTTTCCTTCTTTCTTTCTTTTATGACCTTTTTTCTGCGGTTTTATTTGATTATTTCCCTTTTCTATTTTTTTTCTCTCTTACCATTTTCATTCTTTCTTTCTTGTTCTATGTTTTCTTTTTTTTTCTTTCTTCCTCTTTTTTTGTTTATTTCTCTTTTACACTCACTAATCAGTAGATGCTTTATTCTGGTCAGGGCCACGGCGGATGCAGAGCCTGTCTCAGGATCACTGAGTGTGAGGCAGGAATACACCCTATCTATCTATGCATCCATCCATCCCTCCATCCATCCATCCATCCATCTATCTATCTATCTGCCCGGCTTTCTGTCTGTTTGTCTGTCTATCATCTTCAAAACCGAGTTATTGCTGTAAAGATAGAGATGATGATGATGATAGAAATGCATGGTGAAAATCAGGCGATCTGTTTGTGCAGTATTCAATAGCCATACATGGGCATGAACATCTACTATTACATCACTTCCTGTGTGAGAGGTGACACTCTCCAGAGCAGACTTTATCAGTGGAGTAAATACGAATGGAATGAGCAGGGCATGTATTTATAGAGGCTGGGCACATACTCCACCTTCTGTAGGTGTAAGATTCTTTATTACAGACAGAGAGTTCTTTATTGTTTTGACTTTCTTTCCGTCTTAAACATTAAAAAAAAAAGGCTATTATAATGTTAAAAAATATATTTTTTTCCCCTTTTTATAAAAAGATTTTTTATTTAAAAAAAAGATACTTTTCCATCTTTTTCAATAAATGTCAAATGTACCAGTTAGTATTAGTGATAAACTATCATTCTTTCTTTCTGAAAATGTTTTTCTCTTTCTCCCCGCCCCCCGTCTCAGGATTGAAAAAGTTGGAGTACGGTGGTTCTACCTGGCATGAGGAGTGTTTTGTGTGCTGTGTGTGCCAGCAGTCTCTGGGCTCGCAGTCATTTATCCCCGATAAGGATGAGTATTACTGTGTGCCCTGCTACGAGAGACGCTTCGCTCCCCGCTGCAGCCACTGCAAACAGGTCACACACACATACTCGCAGACACACACACACACCACACACACACACACACTTACACCTCCTTTTACATAAATACAACTATCTATCAGGTACCCATTCATTTACCAGCTATTTCTTACTCTGTGTGTGTGTGTTTCAGATCCTGCTGCAGGGCGGGGTGACGTACCGGGACGAGCCGTGGCACCGGGAGTGTTTCCTGTGCTCGGGCTGTAAGATGCAGCTGGCCGGTCAGCCCTTCACCTCTCAGGGGGAGAAACCCTACTGCGTCAAGTGCTTCAGCTGCCTGTATGCACAGAAATGCACCGCCTGCAACAAGGCCATCACAGGTGTGTGTGTGTGTGTGTGTGTGTGTTTGGGGTTGGGGGGGTTATGAAAGGCTCTGAGCATGTATTTGACTATAGAAAGGTAGGTCTATACTGGACCTGCATGCCTCTGTGTGCCCGCTACTGATCATGAAATTCTCTCTCTCTCTCTCTCTCTCTCTCTCTCTCCGTCTTTCTTTCTCTCTCCATCTCTCCCCCTCTCTTTCTCCATCTCCCCCCCTCCACCCCCGCTCTCTCTCTCTCTCTCCATCTCTCCCCCTCTCTTTCTCCATCTCCCCCCCCCCACTCTCTCTCTCTCTTTCGCCTCTCTCTCTCTCTCCCATCTCTCCCCCTCTTTCTCCATCTCCCCCTCCACCCCCACTCTCTCTCTCTCCGTCTTTCTCTGTCTCCATCTCTTCCCCCTCTCTTTCTCCATCTCCCCCTCCACCCCCTGCTCTCTCCATCTCTCCGTCTTTTTCTCTCTCCATCTCTCCCCTCTCTTTCTCCATCTCCCCCCTCCACCCCCTCTCGCTCTCTCTCCATCTCTCCCCTCTCTTTCTCCATCTCCCCACCCCCTCTCTCTCTCTCTCTCTCTGTCTTTCTCTCTCTCCATCTCTTCCCCTCTCTTTCTCCATCTCCCCCCCTCCACCCCCCGCTCTCTCTCTCTCTCTCCGTCTTTCTCTCTCTCTCCATCTCTCCCCCTCTCTTTCTCCATCTCCCCCTCCACCCCCCGCTCTCTCTCTTTCTCTCTCCATCTTTCTTTCTCTCTCTCCATCTCCCCCCCTCACTCTCCCCCCTCCATGTCTCCCTCTCTCAGGTTTCGGTGATGGGAAGTATGTTTCCTTCGAGGACCGGCGCAGTGGCGCTAGTGGCTTCTTTAGCCTGCTCGATGTTCCGTCTCTCTGGTCGGAGCCGGATTTTTCCCCAGCGGCTCAAAGATCCTGTGCAAAGACTGCAACAACTGAAACACAGATTCTGTGTGTGTGTGTGAAATTCGTTTATTATTTCAAAGCAGTGTTTGTGTAGAATAAATCATTCACGGTATAATAATCCTTCACAATGACATCACACATGTTTTTTTGTTTGTTTGTTTGTTTGTTGTTTTTTCTTTTTTTGTTTCCAAATGAAATGCCACCGAACACCGGTGATTTATTCTGGGAAAATGAAATGTTCTTCACGGTTCCTATGATCCAAAGTTTTCACCTGTTTCTTCGTAAAAACAAACAACGTTCTCAATTCTCGGGGATAAACCTGATTCGGGGGCGTGGCTACGCACGAGTTTAACCAGCGATGTCATGAAATGAGCTGGGCCAATCACGTGTGATATGCAAATGACCAAAGAGTAACGAGAAAGGTTTAATATAGAACTCCAATATTATAGAATAATATAGAAATCCAAACTATAACCGTTTATCAGCTATACATTAAAACTCACACACACACACACACACACACACACCTAGCATTGTTAGTTTACAAACACAACAGTTACGATGTGTTGACCCTGGAGCTCAGTAAGTCTTTCGTCATGGAAAGACAAATTTTAGATGAAGTTGTGAGAACACTGTTGCTAGGCAACTGGGAATCAAAAAAGGATGCCAAGCACAGGCTAGCTAAAGACTAGCACGCATCTGTTAGAGACAATGTAAACGGCAAATAGCCACAGTTGAAATGACACCAAATCATCAGCAACGTCAGCTTTTCCCTCAGAGGTGTTGAGTAATTACTAAGAAAACACACCGTTTAGCTACAGTTATCCTGTAGTTATACTTAGCACTGACTGCTAAACCAGCTTGCGTGTTTTCCTCTCTAAGAAACATTCATACGATCCAGAGATACGTACTATCTACATTTGACAGACCTCATCGAAAAAAATGAACTTAGAAGTAGCTTTAGTAAAGACCTCGAAGTATTCGAAGAAGGCGGCGGCCCCTCCCCCCTTTTCAGAAACCTCCCAGCAATCTTCCATGTAGTATATCAGTTCAGCAGAATCTTAAACGTATTTCAGATTTCCTTATCACTTTCCACGTCTAAGGATTTCACCTGAACAAATATATGCGCCAAATACCGTTTTCACCTGAGTTACGTAACCTGCTTTGAGCCTTGCTGAGCGTGAGGAACCACATTCCAGCAGTTCAGTCACGTACGAGCGCAGGCTTAAACGCTCTCCTCTCGGGCTGTGCGTATTTCCGCCTGTAAATTAGCCTTAACTGTTTGTAACATGTCACGGATGTAGATTACCGAAGAAATTCTCACAAGTCACATGTAGACGTCGTTACTATCCAAACCCGCGTTCACGTTACAGGCCTTACTGCTCAAATCCACCTCGTTTCATTAATCAGTGACACACTTAGCAATGTTAGGTAAACGTGCACAGCTAGCTAGCAACAACGAATGAAATGCAGTTAGTTGGCTAGCATTACACTGAGGCGTTGTCAGTGGAGTGGCTAAACATGGCGTTAAAAAATTAGATGTTACATGGGTTTAGCGAGCGAAATGTGAAGCTAGATAGCTAAAGTTACGTCATAATTAGCTAGTTCTCTATGACCGTAATGTATAGCTATTGCTTTAAGCTTTAGATGTAACACTGGTTTATTTAGTATATTACACTCATTTTTTTTTTTAGACTGATGATAGCTAGTAATTGAAATTCATTCCAAAATGTTTACTAAAGTAAATAAGGTCTGAAACATAGTTAGCTGGATTGCATTACACTGAGGCGTTCGTGATAGAGTAGCTAACTGAGAAGCTATAGAGACAGTGTAAAGGGCAATGTCACGTTTCTGTCCGATGAATTACTGAGCAAAGACTCCAGCTTGCTAAAATTACACCATAATTAGTTAGCGGTCTCCTTTTGGTAATGTCTAGCGAGTTCTGCCAACACGTTTCCTTTAATAGAAGTCACAATAGCAACACAAGATAGCTCTCTTTATCCAACTCGTAGTTTATTGATTTCAAATCTTTTTGAAAAATGCATTCTAATCACGTGGAACACGTGGAATCCCGTTTGCGCCTCAGAGAAAACGAAATCAATAAATAAAAAATGGCAATTTATGGGTTTTATATCTCAGAATTGCAACTTTATTTCTCACAATTGCGACTTTCTGTCCCGCAATTTTGGCATAACATCTAACATTTGATCAGAATTGCGCGATTTAAACTCGAAAAATGTCAAAATCCTGAGGAAAAAAATACGGAATTCTGAGTTTTAGGCTCAAAATCCGAGAAAATTCATCAGAATTGCTAGATTTATACTCGTAAATGCAGGGAAATACAGTCCGAATTGCGAGATATAAAGTCGCAGTGACCTTCATTCATGATTATTTTTCTCTGTAGTAGAAACGGGGCTTCCGTAGCAGCATGTTCATTCGCACCACTTTAGGCATGTAACGTGAACGTAAGCTTCGTATTTGCACGGTTTCACAAACGTATTCGTCAGACAGTATGTCGCGTCCGCGTGGACGGGTTACACCTTTATCCCAGTATTCTAATAGAAACCTCGTGTCTCTGGGACTACGGTAACAACACAAGAACAGGCGCTATTAATACACAACAAAGTAAAACAACGCAGGCGGCGAGGAACTTCTTTATTATACGTTAAATAACATCGATTTTAAAAAGAACTAATCACTCCGTATACACGTACGCGGAAGGACAAGCGCGTTTTATGACATTTTCAAATGTAGATGCTTTACTCGACGTTGTGCGCTTCAGTGCGTTGATGCGAGCATTTAAATCCATTGATTTGAACTATAATATAGATAAAACATCAAATGTGCGTACATTTATGAATGTAAATATCATCTAAAAGCTGTGCGGAAGTGAAGCTTGCTCCTGCGTGTAATGAAATGGCTTTGTGTTGTGTTGTGTTGTGTGGAATTATATTGTATGGCATGCGTATACAATAAAACAAGTGTTAACTCTGCGGAGTTCAGGCATCGTTCTCTTCAAAAGGAAGAAGGATGTGTATGTAATAATACAGCGGGTGGGGTTGGATAAAATTCTGTTACGCTTTTAAAGACATTACTTACGTTAGCGAATTTGAGCTTTATTTGACGTTTTCTTGTACATGGTTTGTTCGCGTCTAACGACTTTTAAATCTACTAGCTAGCCTACAGTACGATCCTGCTTGAAGTACCGTGACAGAAATGTGTGGGATTTAGCTCACAAATTTCTTTGGTGTATAAAACTTAAACATTGGATATGTTTTGGGTTTTTAGAGTGACCAATGAGGAAAGTAGAAGGTTCATTGGTTCGATAGATGCGACAGAAGTTTTGAAACGACAAACCATTCCAAACATTGTAACGTAAGCATAAACAGATCGCGAGACCGGTAGTGGACACAGTCTAGTTAATGTTCGAAGGGTATGGAGCAAAAAACAATCAAAGTCTTTTTCACACGGTGCTTTAAACAACATAATAAATCATGTCAGAGATATCGGCACGGCCCGTCGTTCAAAAACGCCAGCGGTGACGTTCTACAACGCGAGTACGTGGTTATGTCGGCAGTGTCCGAACTCCTGTACACGATACACTGATTCATGATCTCAGGAGCTGGAGAGCTGATTCAGACACACCGCCTGTTCTCACCTCTTACTCTTTTTTCTCTCTCTCTCTCTCTCTCTCTCTCTCGCTCTCTCTGTCTCTCTCTCTCTCTCTGTCTCTTTCTCTCTTCTCTCTCTCTCGTCTCTCTCTCTCTCTTCTCTCTCTCTCTTTTCTATCTCTTTTCTCTCTCACTCTCTTCTCTCTCTTTTCTCTCTCTTTTTCTCTCTCTCTCTCTCTCTCTCTCTCTCTCTTTGTCTGCCTCTTTCTCTTCTGTCTCAGTCTGTCTGTCTCTCATTTATTTCTCTCTTTGTGTCTGTCTCTCTCTTTTCTTTCTGTCTGTCTCTCTGTCTCTCTCTGTCTATCTTTCTCTGTGTGTCTATCTCTCTCTCTCTCTGTCTGTCTCTCTCTCTGTGTCTATCTCTCTCTCTCTCTCTCTCTCTGTCTCTCTCTCTCTGTCTGTCTCTCTCTCTGTCTCTCTCTGTCTATCTGTCTCTCTCTGTCTATCTCTCTCTCTCTCTCTGTCTATCTTTCTCTGTGTGTCTATCTCTCTCTCTCTCTGTCTCTCTCTATCTCTATCTCTCTATCTGTCTGTCTGTCTGTCTGTCTCTCTCTGTCTCTCGCTCTCTCTCCCCCCTCTCTCTCTCTCTCTATCTGTCTGTCTGTCTCTCTCTGTCTCTCGCTCTCTCTCTCTCCCCCCCTCTCTCTCTCTTTCTGTCTGTCTGTCTCTCTCAAGGTTAATAAGTTAAGAAATAAACTGAAAAATAAACTTACCAAAACTTCAACGTACAGCGTTGCCTCTGACTGTTCCGAAGCCCTGACACTGGAGACTCCTTCCGTAAGCGTGCGATAGACATCTCCTTACAGAAACACTTAGCAACACGTTTTTTACTTGCTAAAAAAAAAAAAACCCATTTGTTTGTTTTAATCTGTTTATAGTCATTATAGATTGATATGGAGCATCAACTGTACAACTCCTCGTGAAGTACAGTAGTAGTTACTATAGAAACTATAACATCACGGAACGTTAACCTGAATGCGTTGATATTAATATTATCGGCAGGGAAATTCAACTAACGCTTTCTGACCAATCAGAATCCAGACTTCAACAGCACCGTGGTGTAAATACACACATGAAACAATGCATTCCGGTTTGTTTGCGTTAGACTTGGTTCAAATGAAAAACAAACTCAACCCTGACCCAATGTACCCGAGATCACCCCATCATCTATTAACATGCCGTTAGAAAGAAGGGCTGTCTGTTCCACAGCTTCACCCAGATGTTTTGTCCTAAAAAGGGCACCGTGATCTAAAGCAGGATTTTGTGGATGAGGTTTTAAAAGACACTAACTGCCATACAGACTGCTTTTAATTATGACGAATGGATGTGCAGGTCCACGTGCACCGCTCACTCCGTTCCTGAGCGGTGGAGGCCCCGGCATGTTCGTGACCCTGGAGTGGCTGAAGTGGTGCTCGTCATGGCTGACAGGCTGAAGAACGAGCGAGGAACCCAGGCCCACGTGAGAGGAGGAAGGTGTGTGACTGTGTTCAATCAAAAGACCCGAGCTGCCGGTGCAACGAAGAACCTTAAAAGGTGAAGTCTGTCTCCGGTGAGCTGAAGGTGCTGAAGAGCTCTCGGAGCTGGAGAGCTCGAGCTGTCACACACAAAGTGACTCCGAAAGAGAATCGGTTCTTCTCACATGACTTGTTTAAATGAGTCAATCAGGCGAATCTATTGGATCTATAGTGTTCTGGTCCTTCATGATCTTTTCTGTTCTATTCTGTTCTATTTTGTTCCAATCTGTAGTGTTCTATTCTATTATTTTGTTCTAATCTTTTGTGTCCTTTTCTGTCACATCCTATTCTACTCCATTCTGTTCACTTTGGTACTGTATTTCTGTTCTATTCTATATTCTTCAATCCTTTATGTTCTATTCTATCCTGTTCTTTATAGTGTTCTATTCCTTTACGTACTATTCTTTTCTATTCCTTTATGTTCCATTCTACATTGTTCTAATCTATGCCCTATTCTATTCTATTCTATTCTATTAATCCTTTTATGTTGTACTCCTACTACTCTGTTCCATTCTATTTTCTTCTTTTAATCTGTTGTGTTCTTTTTTTGTCATTTCCTATTCCTCTTCTTCTCCGTTCTATTCTATAGTCTTCGATTCTTTCATTTCTATTCTATAGTGTTCTATTATACTCTGTTTTGTTCTACATTGTGGTCGGTTGTATTTTATTCCGTAGCGCTCTGATGTGTTCTATACTATTCTATGGCAACTCTGTTCCGTTTAATTATTTTATTATTATTTCTTTGTGTTACAATCAATAGTGTCTCATTCTTTTCTATTCTATATAGTATTCTTATTCTGTTCTTTTTTGTCATCTGTTCTATTTCAATCTGTAGTCTGTAACTGTTTTCTATATTATTCTACAGCACGCGACTCGATTCTGTTTTTTTTTCTTCTTTCTTTTCTATTTCATTGTCTCGCGTGTGTAGTGTGCAATTCTATTCTATTCTACTCTATTCTCGTCTACTGCCATCGCCCAGCCTGAAGAACGGCCCAGTGGTGTTTATTTCCCTGTTTCACAATTCTCATGACTGTTCTGGGAGTCGAGCCTCGACCCTGCTGACTGACATCTGAAACACACACACACACACACACACACACACACACACACACTTACTTGGCAGGAAATCAGAGCAGGATCATGCTCAGCTTACGTCTTATCCTCATAGGACTAAACCATTTGTTTGTACTAAGACTGACTTTACATCCCAGATGGCTCTCTGGTCCCTAAATATGGGAGGAAATAATGGCTTTTATCTAGCGCACTGTATTTCCATCACCCACGTGTTCCAGAAAACTCCGAACAATGGCGCATATTCATAAAAATAAACCCAGCCGCCATCTGTAGGCCTCATCAGCTATTTCTGTCAGCTTTGTTTATCAGATACACTCAGCGTTTCAACTCCTTCTAAACATCTCTGAAGATACCACCAAACTTTTCCCACTTATCCTACATGGATTTGGTCTGAACTAGCAGGAAGGGCTTACTGTGTATCGATAGCGATATAGCTCACTGGATGAATGTGTGAATATAATCACATACTCACTTCCCCGGGGATCACAACCGGCACTGCGACGCCTTCGAGAATATCGTGTGACATCATCGGTTAAATTTCTACTTGGGAAGTTTTTTTTATTAGGAAATCGTTTTTCCAGGAAGTGGCCGGCATGCTTAACATTAACGTCAACCACTGACCCTTAAACAAGCCCTTACTGACTAATCGACCGACTGAAACACACACACACACACACACACCCTCCTAGAATTTGCTCGTACGTTTTACTGCGGTATTAAAAGTGACGTTCTGAGGATTACTCAGTGGCTGGTTCCATTTAAAACCAGGATTAAGTTGATAATGAAGGAAATTTCCCACCAAGCGGGCGTTGAAGAATCCGAATAAAAGAATGAAACAGCGCACTTACTGAACACTTGTGGTAATAATTCCAGCTTTTGTCTCTTGATTCGCTCTTCAGCTCGCCAAGGACGTGTTGAACATCAGAGATCATGAGATTTTCCTTCTAAAATAAAGATAAAAATATATGGATGTAAACAGAGACGGCCACACACACCCCTAATCATACACATCATTTACAGTTTATTTTCTTAGGAGATATGCAATGTCAATCAAACGATCTCAGTGACGTAAGACGCCTGGAGATCGGGGCGGAGTTACTGTACACCTGGAAGGTGGAGTACTAAGTATAAGACATGTACTGTGTCCCAATTCGCCTACTATCCGTCCTAAATAGATTAGAATTAGTGTGTCTGAAACGCAACACAGGTCTTTGGAGGAACGGTCTCAACGATATCCCGTACCATGTATTCTCCAACCTCGTCAGGCGTGATAGGAGAAGACTCAGACATGGTATCTTGGCAAAGGAAGGGAGCACATATTATTGACTAAAAGTGTGGCAGTAATTGTTGCACACCTATATTTAACAAAGACGTATATTTTTTTGGATAAACCTGTCTTCTGTTTGTAATTGTTTGATGTCCATGAGAGCGGAGTATTTTAGTGATTTTTTTTTTTTTTTTTTTTTAACAAAAGATCAAAAGATCAAATTTTCACAGCATACTTTGCTCAGATTTATTTACCAAGGGTGCCAATATTAGTGGATAACAATAATAATAATCTTTATTTATTTTATACATACATTATTTTTACCTTAATTTATTTAAGAGCGAGTAGATTTTTTTTTTTTTAAATACCAAATACTCAGTTATAAAAAAAAATAAAAATAATAAAATGCACACAATTAATTAACTAAAAGGTCAAATGAGATTAGAAATACACAAAATGAGCAGAAAGACATAATAAATAGACAAATATAGAATCAGATGAAATATATATCTCTGTGTGTGTGTGTGTGTGTGTGTATATATATATATATATAAAACATTTAATATATATTTAATAATGGAATAAAAATGAAACAAAAAATATTAATACTAAACCAGAAGTAGTATTCTTAGTTAAGATGAGCGTATACCGAGTTTGAATGCTTTTTAATATTCTAGTGTTTTATAGATAGAACAGAACTGATTCTGGAGAGCATTCTGGGAGATTTCTGGGGCGTGTAATCTGGGCGTAAAGCAGTCAGTGAGTTTCTCGCTTGGCAGTTACGGGTGTTTTAGGAATTTGGAAAACGAGTTTCCTGAACGGAAAAAAAAATGGACAGGATCATAAAACACAGACAGAAAGGAAATGTGGAGAGCGAAGTTATCGTACTGTGTGAGATCTGTGATGTGCGGAGCCGCTCAGTGGTCAGAACATCGACTACACTACACTGAAATAAACATTTTATACACATACAACACATTTAAACCAGTTTATTCATTACTCCAGATCATGACATGCAAGTTTGTTTGTTTGTTTGGGGGGAAAAAGAAATCTGCTGATCTGATCCTGTAACAAATGGAAAAGACTGAAATTGGGTTTGGACAACATTTTGTTTACATATAAAAAAAATTGTGTTGATTGTATTTTATTTTAAATAAAAATTATTATTATTATTATTATTATTTTACTTATTATTTATTTATTTTTAATGACGGCGGCCATCTTTGTGTCATGGAACACAACAAATTCTGGTTGTACGGCTGCTTACGGAACCCACAATGTCTCGGCTCAGGGTGGTTCTAGCTCCTTGGAATGAAACCCGATCTCTAGAGCACATTAACAGGTACGTGTACATATATAAACATTTTGCACATTCATGTTCCTTAGACTTAGAACTTACGTCCAATTGTAATGCTCAAGATTGCTCACAGTTAGGGTCAATTTATAACGGGAAGGGTCCTTAATTTTTTTTATGGGCTACCTGGGAAAGTATAGTGTGCATGCAGAACATTTTAGGTTTGAGAATTCTCTTATTTATTTATTTTTATGGGAGTGAGAAAGTGCTATTAAAAAAAATAAAAATCCGTCACTTTCGGGTTGAATATCTCTGGTGGAGGACCAGATACGAACCTGAAATTTTCACAGAAATAAGTCCTCTATAGTAGCACTCTGAGTTTGAGATCCCACTGGTTACAGAGTTAGGGTTAGTAGAAATCTGTGGGAAAGTCTACCTTATTCGTGCATTACGAGAATTGAGCAGATGTAAAATAAGCATAACAAATAATACAAATGAGGTCTAAAATGCTACTACATTTTATATTAGCAACAGTGAAGCATGATCAACCACAGGGTTCTTCAAATCTGCAGAGTTTCGCTCCAAATTCTAGGTTAGGGTTTGATTAGGGTTCAACCAACATCAATTCATAGAGCAGACTTAAACACAACATACAGTGGTGTGAAAAAGTGTTTGCCCCCTTCCTCATTTCCTGTTCCTTTGCATGTTTGTCACACTTAAGTGTTTCGGAACATCAAACCAATTTAAACAATAGTCAAGGACAACACAAGTAAACACAAAATGCAATTTGTAAATGAAGGTGTTTATTATTAAAGGTGAAAAAAAATCCAAACCATCATGGTCCTGTGTGAAAAAGTGATTGCCCCCTAAACCTAATAACTGGTTGGGCCACCTTTAGCAGCAACAACTGCAACCAAGCGTTTGCGATAACGTGCAATGAGGCTTTTACAGCGTCCTGGAGGAATTTTGGCCCACTTATCTTTGCAGAATTGTCCTAATTCAGTTACATTAGAGGGTTTTCGAGCATGAACGGCCTTTTTAAGGTCATACCACAACATCTCAATAGGATTCAGGTCAGGACTTTGGCTAGGCCACTCCAAAGTCTTCATTTTGTTTTTCTTCAGCCATTCGGTGGTGGACTTGCTGGTGTGTTTAGGATCATTGTCCTGCTGCAGAACCCAAGTTCGTTTCAGCTTGAGTACACGAACAGATGGTCGGACTTTCTCCTTCAGGATCTCTTGGTAGACAGCAGAATTCATAGTTCCTTTTATCACGGCAAGTCTTCCAGGTCCTGAAGCAGCAAAACAGCCCCAGACCATCACACTACCACCACCATATTTTACTGTTGGTATAATGTTCTTTTAAGAAATGCAGTGTTCCTTCTACGCCAGATATACTTGGACACACACCTTCCAAAGAGTTCCACTTTTGTCTCATCGGTCCACAGAATGTTGTCCCAAAAGTCTTGGGGATCATCAAGATGTGTTGTGGAGAAATTGAGACGAGCTTTGATGTTCTTTTGCTCAGCAGTGGTTTTCTCCTTGGAACTCTGCCATGCAGGCCATTTTTGCCCAGTCTTTTCCTGATGGTGGAGGCATGAACGCTGACCTTAACTGAGGCAAGTGAGGCCTGCAGTTCTTTGGACGTTGTTGTGGGGTCTTTTGTGACCTCTTGGATGAGTCGTCGCTGCGCTCTTGGGGTAATTTTTGGCGGCCGGTCACTCCTGGGAAGGTTCACCACTGTTCCATGTCTTCGCCATTTGTGGATAATGGCTCTCACTGTGGTTCGCTGGATTCCCAAAGCTTTGGAAATGGCTTTATAACCCTTTCCAGACTGATAGATCTCAATTTACTTTCTTTCTCAATTGTTCCTGAATTTCTTTGGGCTCGGCATGATGTGTAGCTTTTAAGGATCTTCTGGTGGACCTTACTGTGTCAAGCAGCTCCTATTTAAGTGATGCCTTGATTGTGAACAGGTGTGGCAATAATCAGGCCTGGGTGTGGCTAGAGAAATTGAACTCAGGTGTGGAAAACCACAGTTATAGTATGTTTTAACAAGGGGGCAATCACTTTTTTCCACAGGGCCATGATGGTTTGATTTTTTCACCTTTAATAATAAACACCTTCATTTACAAATTGCATTTTGTGTTTACTTGTGTTGTCCTTGACTATTGTTTAAATTGGTTTGATGTTCCGAAACACTTAAGTGTGACAAACATACAAAGGAACAGGAAATGAGGAAGGGGGCAAACACTTTTTCACACCACTGTAAGTTGATCCAAAGTGCTGTACAACAGGGAAAGTAGCGGACCTAGCTGAGCTTCCAGGACAGGAGAAGATGACGTGGAACAACCTACGAACAAGCCTTCGTTTCATTGAATCATTAAAATGATTCGCCAAACAACTCTTCATCTCTTCAAGGCACTTTAGCAGAATCTCGAAAGGGGCAGTTAGTCTGACTGGAAGGTAAAACCGAGAGTCATCAGCATAGCAGTAAATTTCTGGGAAAAAATGTAACCAAGCGGAAGCATACAGTATAAAGGGGAAACAATAACGGACCTAAAATGGATCCTTGAGGGACGCCCCAAGATAAGGAAGCTGCTGAAGGGGAAAAAGTACCTACATTTCCTGAAGTAATTAATTCTCTACTTATCATGAACTTGGTGTCTATATCTAGTTATCTTCTTGAGAAATATACACTATCATCACATCACATCCCACCCTCATGGCTATATCTGAGGGAGATTTTACATTCATGGACAGGATTTAAACCATTTTTAACTCCCTGGAAGTGTGTTCATCTGGTCATGTGTCTATCTGCAGCCGGTGATGGGACAGGACCTCAGTTATGGTGATCCATCCATCCGATCATTATGCTAAAAATGAAATAAAATCCTGAACAATAAGGTAAATAGCATCTAAAGTACAGTCATGTACACTTCTTGACGATGAACTAATCTCGTGTATTTTATTTTTAACAGCTGGCTGCTTTTTACTCTCTAAGTGGTTGTGGAAGGGTGTATTTATATTTGAATATTTATTGGTTTACTTTTCGAGGGGGGAAAATGACTTCATATTGAAACCTGCTGTGTCACCTGAGGTCGTTTGTTATTCATGAGGACCGCATAATTGTTATTAAGGGCCCTGATAAATAAAAACATCATATCGAAAGAGGTACTTTCCTTTTTCCCTGGATGACTGGAAACGTACAGGTGCATCTCAGAAAGGTAGAATATCGTGGAAATGTTCGTTTTATTTCCGTAATTTAATTCAAGAAGTGGAAATTTCATATATTCTACATTCATAACACAAAGTGAAATATTTGAAGCCTTCTTTTTTGTTTTAATCTCGATAATTACGGCTTACAGCTCGTGCAAATCAAATATCCAGTATCTCAAAAATATTCGAATAAATATTTTCCACGATAGTCAAACGTTTTTGATACACCTGAATATTTATTATTTATATATCATTTTACATGATATAAAGAAGTCCAAATTTACTTTTGTACGATATATATATATATATATATATATATATATATATATATATATATATATATATATATATATATATATATATTCGCACAAAGTTAGTTTTGACTTTTATCTAAAGACATGAATTGAAATCTCTTCTTCAGTGCTGTTAATATAAATCAATAAAATCACATTTTTCAACCTATTTTTAAAAAAAAGCTGTTATAAATAATCAAATAATAAACAAAAAGACCCTTGACACACTTGATTTTCTTTTTCTTTTTTAAAATGTTTATTTCCACAGAGTAAAAACCAACAATGGAAACGACGACACAATCCTCCTTTCTTCACTTACAAAATAATTCATTTTCAAAAAAAAAAAAAAAAAAAAGTTAAAATAAAAAAATTTAAAAATAAAAAAAATTTTAAAATAAAAAAATAGAGCATCATAAATACGGACACGATGGAAATACAGCGTTAAAAATATGCCAATATGCAAGAGAGAGAACAACGCGGTGAGGTGTGTTCATGTGTGAAATGGATTGGGCGGAGCATCCGCGTGCGCTGACGTGACGATGTACGAAACTGAACGGCGAGGAAGATGAGGGAGCTTATAAAATAAAGAAAATAATCACACGTGCACTAGGATTCGGTAAACGGCTGATGGGAGTGATAAACGCAGCCTGCAGCTGGATCAGTCAGAGCAGCTGTGTGTGTATGTGTGTGTGTGTGTGTGTGTGTGAGATGGTGGATATAGTCCAGGTCAAGCACACTCCATCTTCAGCATCAGGCTGAATAATCCTGTAGTTACATTAATTGCACACAGAAACACACAACATAAATAAATGCTGAGATTAAATTAATATAACGATTATAATTGATCAGCTCTAATAATAATAATAATAATAATAATAATAATCACAGCTTATAGCTCTGCCTCATGCAGTATTCTGGCTTATTAGTTGTTCAGGCTCTCGTATGTCATCCAGAAAAACTTACCGCTCTGGGCTTTTTATTCATCTTCATGTCAAATCTACAAACAGAAAGCACAAAGAAGTCAGAATTATTACGAACACCTGCGCTCGAACACAACCTCGTTCTCATTACCTCCTTATCTATTTCTGCTGCTGTTAAAATGTTACACTATATACACGTATACACATCACTGAAAGGCTGACATGCAGAAATAAATAAAAGTGTGACACTACAGCTCAAAAGAAGAAGAAGAAAAGCGTGTAACAAACAGAAAAGAAGGGAAACACGACACCGTTCCAAACAGAGCGTCACTCTAAAGGAGCTGAAAACAATCACACTGCTGAAGGAGGCGGTGAGGGGAAAGAGGGGGAGGAGATGCAGGACGTGAAGTTCATTCAGACTTACTCAAAGTCATAATCGAACATGGCGGAGGGGCTGAGGGGGCAGCATTAAGGGGGAGGAAGAGAGAGAGAGAGACAGGGAGAGACAGAGAGAAAGAGAGGTAGGTTAGTGCACTAGACTGGCATTAATGTGGCTCAGTCCTAAATCACAAAAGACCTGGAGGAGGAAAGTGCAGATCAGAGCCTGAACACATCGCCAGCACTGAACACTTCCTCTGACTTTACATATCGATCAGGTTTCTCGCCCTTAATCTAAAAGTTCCATTCATATTATTTTATTAAATATACAAGAATGTACGTCTTCCGAGCTTCCGACGACGACACATTTAATCATCATCATCATCATAATAATAATAATAATAATAATAATAATAATAATAGAGTGCCTTAGATATGTTTGTGCAGAAATGTAACGTCGAGGACAGAGGCGTGTGCGTTTTGTTTTAGCGGACAGGAGAGGCCCAGAGAAAAGGGTCCCCTGTCGTTAAACGGGACGAGAGCGGCCTCTAGAGGCGAAATAAAAACCAGCACTGACCAATTCCCTTGTGCTATTGGAAGCGTTTTTGATTCGTTTCGAATGTTATGTTATTCAGACTGTCGTGAGAAAATATGACAGAAACGGAGACCGCCGGTACGTCAGGTCGTTACCCTGCTATCGTCATGACGACATCGAGGAAATTGAATGGATCTGTGAAGGGTTCGTTTGGACGCGTTGTCACGGGCTTCTTGAGTCTATTTGCAGTAGGTACCTGTGTCGGTTCTTGTTCTTGCGTTTCTTGTGACTGCTGTGGTGGCCTGTGTTGGTGGAGCTGGAGGACGACGCGGCTTTCTGAGGCTTCAGGTCCTGCAGCGCTCCGTCTGCGTCCTCCGCTTCCTCCTGACCCGGCTCGTTCTCCTGGTTCTGCAGGTCCGGAGACGCGTCGCTCTCGGTGCCGCTGCCTGCCTCGCCTAAACACACACAAAAATTTGCAATGACTTGACCAACTTATAGGCTAATATTGAGGTAAGTAAAGCACAGATAACCGTTTAAGATTTAAGAAGCCCAAAATCATGACTGTAGCATTACTTACATTTATAACTTCCTGCTCTCTCTCTCACACATGCACACACACTTACGTTTTTCATTCATGTGATCAGGGACGCCACCGAGAGCACACACAGCCTGCCGGGAAAAAGAGATGAAGTCGGGGATTAGTACACACACACAGAAACAAACAAAAACAACGTTGCTTATAAAAAAAATAGCATGGACAGAATTCTCCAGCCAGGGCTCACACGTGCAATTCTGAAAAATGCTCTCAAGATGGCGCCATTCTCAGCGGATCCGATACTACATAAAACTGATAACCGATTATGGAAAACTGCCTAAATATCGGGAATAAATGAATCGCTGTACACTAGACTCCATCCCCGATCCCCATGGCTATGCCTGACCCCATCATCTGGGACATTTCGGTTAGAGCTCATCTAGGAAGTACACGAGCGCGACTTTAAACATAAAGCCGTGTATAAATAAACGAAACAAGAGAGGGATACTGACTGCCACTGAGGTTACGGAGGATTTACTGAACAGACGTTCTGCCTCCTTGAATTTCCGGTTCCTTCTGTCAGTCTTACTGTTGGAGTTTCTATCGAAGGACAAAAACAAAAGAAAGAAATGAACTCCTGTAGAACATTACATAATAATTGCATATAACATAAGATAAGAGAGTAGAAGAAAGGAATGAAAGCGCCCTCCGTCGCTCACTTCTGGTTGGTTAGATAGCGGTCCCATCCTCGGATGATGTTGCCGTACATCTGCGTGTCCTCCAGGTAGCTGCCTTCGAACGCATAGATCTGTCTCTCCAGGTTCACCAGCGTCTCCTGATCAAACACAACCAGCACCAGCGTAACTCGAACCCGAACGACATCTCAGCAAACACGCGGTCATTCATCCGCTTTGTTTTTAGATCGTTAGTGCAGATGATAAATAAAAACGTCAAACTGAATCAAGAGGGAAATATTCAGGAAGTACGCACATACAAACAACTAAAATAAATAAATAAATAAATAAAACGTTTCCAATATCTGTTGTAGGATTCAATTGCTTTAATAAGGTTTTCAATTAAAGTGTGTTCAATTAGAAATAAAGAATGCACAAAAACAAACAAATAAATAAATAGATACATTTCCACAGTATTATATATATATTTTCAAATTATGACGTTTTATTTATAAAATTACAGACGGACGAATAAATTAACTAATATTTTTCATTTCATGAATCATAATTTGTCATTTATAATAGGTTTTAAATAAAAATAAATAAATGTATGAATAAATAAATAAATCAAATGAAATGTGCAGCTATGTCTACAGTCTATGGGATAACTGAGTGGGGGGGGGGACTTTTATTATAGAATTCATTTTATTTTAATTACTACAATTTCAATATTTTATTCATTATTAGAATTTAGCAAAGGGACAAAAACATTACGATATTTAAAAGAAACATATTCCCGTCTGAATGAATATGCACTTGTGTTTTTTTTTATTCTACTTTTTAACATTTGCATATTTAAATTATTCACTATTTCTGATCACTTCATATACAAACACTAACATACATATGGTTTAGGGCACGTCTCTATTCTACACACATCTAGTGCACTACATAGGGTGAATAAGCCCGTTGATGTGTTGTGTTATGTCGTGCACCCGTGTAGGGAGAATACAGCGGTTTGGGACGCGGCCTCAACACTCCGCCCCTCACAGCCAGCACAACGCGAGCTAACTGTTAGCTAACAAACATGTTAGCTCGCGTTATGTTAGCTGATATTAATTTTTACTTCTGATAGTGTTAGTAATTATAGCAAAATGTTACGTTGAATAAATACCGTTGAATAAACAAACACCGTCTCGTTGTTTGATGTAATACATTTAATAATAACAAAATAAGGATCCGTTATATAGCGAACCGTGGAACACATGGCTGCATTACAAATGGCGCGTTTCCGCCTACATAGGCGCCCTACATAGCATACAAAACGACACCGTGCAGCCGCCTGCGTAGTGCACTACATATCCTACATACGGGTATATGGAACGCGGCTACTAAGTCAAACGCAGGCTCGAGATCCCTCTCTACGGCTATTCCGCCTGCCGCCATTTTACACAGTCGTAGCTGCTAGACTGTATTAAAATGTGTGTATACATATATATTTATTTTTGTCTACCGCAAGCTCTTGTTTCCTCTTGACGAGCTCCGAGAGCTCACGGCGGGTGTCGGGAATCTGTGGTGGAGTCGCTTTAGCATGCATCGCCATGATTGAACCGCGGGCCAACAACAACAAACAAGATGGCGTCGGGAGATAGGGGGTGTTATCCTGTATCACGCACCAGCTGCATATGGCGTCCCAAGGCCCCCATTGGTAGCCATATTGTGTGCCTGAATTAAAATAATGCCCCGCTGCAGATTGGTAGATGCTGTAGCGTTGTTTAAATTGCTTCCCCCCTATACTAATTACTAATAAGATAATAGAATTCGCGTAAATGTGCAGAAATCATTGTTTTTTTTTAACTAAATTTAAGATTTGTTTTT
>CM022764.1:25856051-25878551 GCA_012411365.1 Ameiurus melas | reverse complement strand
ACCCCACCCCTCACCAACCCCTCACTCACCCTCACTAACCCCTCCTCACCCCTCACTCACCCTACCACTCACCCCCTCACTCACCCCTCACTCACCCCTCACTACCCCCTCACCCTCACTAACCCCACTCACTCCTCCCCTCACTACCCCTCCTCACCCCTCCCACCTAACCCCTCACTCACCCCATCCCCTCACTCACCCCTCACCCCCCCCTCACTCACCCAACTACACCCTCACTCACCCCTCACTAACCCCCCCCCCCACTAACCCCTCACTCACCCCTCACTAACCCCTCACTCACCCCTCCTCACCCCTCACCCCTCACTAACCCCTCACTCACCCCCACCACTCACCCCTCACACCCCCCTCACCCCTCACTAACCCCTCCACCCACCACCCCTCCTACCCCTCACCCCTCCTCACCTCACTCACCCCTCACTAACCCCTCACCTCAACCCCCCACCCCTCACTCACCTCCTCACCCCTCACTAACCCCTCACTCACCCCTCACTCACCCCTCACTAACCCCTCACTCACCCCTCACTCCTACCCCTCATCACCCCTCACTAACCACCACTCACCCCTCACTCCACTCACCCCTCACTAACCCCTCACTAACCCCCTCTCTTACTCTTCATCTTCTCGCTCTCTCTCCGCGCTACAGGTCATTACAACGTGAAGGCCACGGCGATACAGAAAACCCATATAGTACCCTCGTCCTGCTTCAAATCCACTTCTGCCAGGATACAGACTCTGGTGAAGAGTGAAGGCCCGGGACCAGGATCCTACAGTCCTTATAAAACTCCAGAACCTGTGAAGAGGACTATCGTACCGTAAGTGTGCTTTACAGCTACGCACAGTTATTCAGAAACTCTTACCTGAGCATCACACAGAACTGTTTTTGACACTTCCAAACCGTTCATTTATAGATGTGTAAGTGTTCTACTTGTGTGTGTGTGTGTGTGTGTTTCAGGAGAAGGCATTATTTAGGACTCGCAGCTCCTCCTCTGCTTCCTCCTAAAGCCCCTCCACTGCCCGGACCGGGTCAGTACGACATTGTGAACTACGCGGGACCTTCCAAACACCTCATGGCTAGCGCTGCGTTCATGTCCAGCACACGTAGGGAGACGCACCACACCAGAGGACATGGCGTCCCGGGCCCAGGTGAGACTAATGGCTCTGGTGGTCTCTCTTATTCACCTCTTTGAATAAGAGAACCGTCTTCTGATTCAAACACAATGATAATAGTGTGATACATATTCCACTATGAATGTCAGATTGATGCACACAATATCTTTCAAAATGCCATAATGAGCATCAGTAGATATTTTAGTTCGCAGGATCAGTAACGCACGTTTACTTTTTATTTGAACCAATTCTTGAAGTTGACCCGCTTTTGTTAAAATGATGTGTCTCTTCTTTATGTTGCAGGTTCCTATGAACCAGATGTTCCCACAAAGCGCTCATTCCTATACAATCATGACAACATGTGGATACCGGCATAGAGACGAGCTTTCAGGAGATTACAACTCTTTAGTCCCTGTTTATGGGATACAGACTTTGCAGAAAAGATTTCAATGATAAGCTGTAAACGAGCATGTTCCACGAATTTATTACATCAAAATCATATATTATATTGTTTAGTTTTTATTTTGTGACTTAACACATTCCATATTCATACATGTGTAGAAAGAAGAACAAATGGTGACAAGTTTGAAAAGGCATTTTGCTCAATGATCGACTGACTGAGTAACTGATTGTCTGAGTAACTGATTGTCTGAGTAAATGACTGACTGAATACCTGTCTGAGTAACTGATTGTCTGAGTAACTGGCTGTCTGAGTAAATGACTGACTGAGTAAATGACTGACTGAGTAAACGACTGACTGAGTACCTGACTGAGTAACTGGCTGTCTGAGTAAATTACTGACTGAGTAACTGGCTGTCTGAGTAAATGACTGTCTGAGTAAATGACTGACTGAGTAAATGACTGAATGAGTAAATGACTGACTGAGTAAACGACTGACTGAGTACCTGACTGAGTAACTGGCTGTCTGAGTAAATTACTGACTGAGTAACTGGCTGTCTGAGTAAATGACTGACTGAGTAACTGGCTGTCTGAGTAAATGACTGACTGAGTAACTGGCTGTCTGGTAAATACGACTGAGTAACTGGTTCTGAGTAAATTACTGACTGGTAACTGGCTGTCTGAGTAAATGACTGATGAGTAACTGGCTGTCTGAGGTAAATGACTGATTGAGTAACTGGCTGTCTGGTAAATTACTGACTGAGTAACTGGCTGTCTGAGTAAATTACTGATTGAGTAACTGGCTGTCTGAGTAAATGACTGACTGAGTAACTGGCTGTCTGAGTAAATTACTGATTGAGTAACTGGCTGTCTGAGTAAATGACTGATTGAGTAACTGGCTGTCTGAGTAAATTACTGATTGAGTAACTGGCTGTCTGAGTAAATGACTGACTGAGTAACTGGCCGTCTGAGTAAATGACTGATTGAGTAACTGGCCGTCTGAGTAAATGACTGATTGAGTAACTGGCCGTCTGAGTAAATTACTGACTGAGTAACTGGCTGTCTGAGTAAATGACTGACTGAGTAACTGGCTGTCTGAGTAAATGACTGACTGAGTAACTGGCTGTCTGAGTAAATTACTTATTGAGTAACTGGCTGTCTGAGTAAATGACTGATTGAGTAACTGGCTGTCTGAGTAAATGACTGACTGAGTAACTGGCTGTCTGAGTAAATTACTGACTGAGTAACTGGCTGTCTGAGTAAATGACTGATTGAGTAACTGGCTGTCTGAGTAAATGACTGATTGAGTAACTGGCTGTCTGAGTAAATGACTGACTGAGTAACTGGCTGTCTGAGTAAATTACTGACTGAGTAACTGGCTGTCTGAGTAAATGACTGACTGAGTAACTGGCTGTCTGAGTAAATTACTTATTGAGTAACTGGCTGTCTGAGTAAATTACTGACTGAGTAACTGGCTGTGAGTAAATTACTGACTGAGTAACTGGCTGTCTGAGTAAATTACTGACTGAGTAACTGGCTGTCTGAGTAAATGACTGACTCAGCAAATGACTGACTGAGTAACCGACTGTCCGAGTATATGACTGACTGAGTAACTGACTGTCCGAGCAAGCGACTGTCTAAGTAACTGACTGACTGAGTAACTGATCGACTCAGTAAATGACTGACCAAGTAACTGACTGTACAAGCAACTGACTGACTGAGTAACTAACCAACTGATTAACTGACTCACTGAGAAAATGACTGGCTGAGTGACTGACTGATTGAGCAACTAACTGATCGAGTAACTGACTAACCAATTGACTGATTAACTGACTCACTAAGTAACTGAATGACTGAGTAACTAACTGACTGAGTAACTAACCGATTGACTGAGTAATTGACTGAGTAATTGACTGAGTAATTGACTGAGTAACTGACTGACTAAGTAACGGAACAAGTGACTGACTGAATGACTGACTGATGTACCTACTACCTAACTGACTTACTAAGTAACTGACTGACCAACTAATTGAGTAACTAACCGACTGACTGAGTGACTGACCAAGTAACTGACTGACTGAGGTACCAACTATCTAACTGACAGACAGACTGACTATCTTGAATGATGGACCCACTGACTTAATAACGTGACTGACTGACTGTCTGAGCTACTGAACAACTGACTGACTCACCGACTTATCGCCTAATCGACTGACTGACTGACTGATGGACTGACGACTAACTGACCGACTGACTTAACTCAACTCCGAATCCAGCACAATGTCAGAGATGTGAAACATTTCGCTGCCAGCTGTTCATTTTCCAGTATGTTAGATTTCTCATCCATTAGTGTGGATGCAGGAATTAGCCTGTTGCTAAGTATAAACTAACAGCTGAAAACCTGAGACTACTTCAAATCTGTTCCTGCTTAACAGCTGATGCTGGATCAGTCAGGCCGGGTCCTGGTGTGCTACGGGAGACGTCTAGCGCACTGGTTCTGGGTCAGTCGTTGAGCAGGTGGAGGAATCGGAGCTCAAAGCCACAGCAAATGTCGAGGACTCACTGATGGCGTGGGGTGTGCGCTTCAATGTGAGCAATGTGGAAGGACGCAAATGAACGCCACATGACTTTAAATACAAATTTAGGCAGTGCGCTGCTGTCCGAAGCCTCGATGCTGCTGGATGTTGTAACTCTAACGCCTAATGGCGTGGGCGATAATCTTGTGACTTCCTCCCTCCACCCCTTCTTCCTTTCCAGCGATGACTCCTCGCTGTCAGTTCACCACCAGATCATTAGATCATTCTCAGCGCTCTAACAACAGCAAGACACAGTTACGCAACACGATACGATCCGTTTCTAACCTAGCGGCTGTCAGACATTTCGACGAAGTGAATAAAATGGATCAGATTCAGATTTCTGACAGATCTGATTCAGAGTCACGGCAGCTGTTACTCGACCCTTCCTACAGTAGAACAGACGCAGCATTCCCCAAACAGAGGATACAGCAGAGCGTCTCCTGGGCCGTTGTTTGAAGTTGACGTGTCCTTAACGTGACCGCTGGGAATCTTTTAAACTGACTTCCTAACATGCTAGCATCCTGACATCCACTGAAACAACAGCCTCTTTTCACACTCCACAGCTATCAGATGGAAATAGAAGGGTTTCTGAAGCGAGTACATAACGCTTACGTCACTGTAGCACGTCCTCGGGCGTCTCCGCAGCACAGGTTTCTGTTGTTTAATTCATGGTGGTCTATTTTCATCCCAGCAGCGCCCGGTGACGTCAGAGACGAGCTCACCAGCTGATAACGTCGGAGTCTGCGCCCTCGGGTTGTTTTCCGGTTATCCGGTTCTCTCTGTTGTTGCGGGTTTCGTGTGAATTCACCTCACCCTAAAGCAAACCCTAACGCGTTCTGCTCTGAAATATATTGCAGTAGTTATTGTAAGGATTAGTAATTGTACGGTCCCTCCAGGATTTTGCGACGGCAGAAACCAACACAAAGAACGCAAAGTCATGCAACCAATGTCAAGATTCGGGCCCGAGACGCGTCACGTGACGTCTTCCATCCGAAACCCTCTTTAATCCCATCCGAATAGGGTTCATCAGTCCGATTGGAGAGAAGTGGAGTCCTGGGTCGTCGAGCGATAATGCTAACAGCATGTTTGTTGCACGTGGCCCTCAAGGAGTCGCTCCTCCGATCCTCCACGTCGGATCTCGCTCGAGGTCCGTTCTGCAAAGTCAAACTTCGAAGGAAACCCGCCGCCGCTGTTGAAATACAGCACGTGACCGAAGAGCTGCGGGATTTTTAACCGAACGATGTCTAAAATAGAATCGAAAAATGCAGAAGTATACGTCCTAACCCGGCACCGTGCTCCCGGAAGTCCTGTGGTGGTTTATTTTTTTTAGATTGTGTGTATATTATTCATACGGTGAGATCTCACTACGTGTGCAAAAAAATTCGACTCGGTCTGGTAAAGCCAGACGCTTCAAATAAACCACCGGAGAGGAGAAGTCTGGAGTAAACCGTTTTAATTGCTCTGCAGCACAGATAAAAGTGACTTCCTTTTTACAGCTCACTTTTCATTTGCCACATGGCACCCGCGTCTTCTCATCTGTTTTCTCCGTTGTAGATGTTTACACAGGCGTGTACACAGCTGGAGGTGTATATAACCTCGTACTGTACGCATTTATGTATTATGACTATATCTCACGTGAAAAGGAAAGTTCTTTCCTTTTTTTTTTTTTGGCTGAACTTCAGGGGAGTTGTACTTCGATTACTTGCACTTTGACCCCATTGTTTTCGTTTTTGTTTTTTCAGAAGAGACTCTGAACTTCTATCTAACGTTATAACATTATTCACATTGACATTTATTTTTCCGGCGATAACTCGTACCCCGAATAGAATTTATACACGACATCATGTCCATATAGTTTTACTTTGAATACTTCACCCTTAAACGGGTATTTTCAGGCAGAGAGAGTTTCACTCAAACATATTAGCATGAATATACTCTAATATACTTTGTGTGCACGTGTGTATGTGTGTGTGTGTGTCACATGATTAGATCTGGCCGTGATCTTTTAATCAGCCTTATCAGAAAGCTCCTGAGGTGCAGGAAATGATAAAAACATCCATCCATCCATCCGTTTTCTGTACCGCTGGTCCTACACAGGGTCACAGGGACCTGGAGCATATCCCAGGGGGCGCGGGGCGGGGGACACTAACTCATTCGCAGGGCATTCACACACACACACACACACACACACACACACACACTGGACAATTTGGAGGTGCTAATCAGCCTACAATGCAAGTCTGTGGACTGGGGAAGGAAACCAGAGTACTCCGAGGAAACCCTCTGAGGACATGCGAACTGCACAGACGGTGGAGGCAGATTTGACCCCTTTCCAACAGCGGCTATATGAAGTTGAGATCCATCTTTTCACACTGGGGACAGCTGAGGGACTCGTACACAACGATTACAAAAGGTGCAAATGTTCACTGATGCACCAGAAGGTAACACGATACGTTGAGAGGCAGGGGGGTGTAAACTTTTGGATGATCGGTGTAAAATGTCTTTTGGGAAACGTAAAATAGAAATGTATTGGGACATACATACATACATACATACATACATACATACATATATATATATATATACTTTTTATTTTAAAAAATGTAAGATTTTTTTTAAAATCCTAGAATCCTAGATTTTACCTAGAAATAAATATATGATTGACAATGAATCAACATTTGTTTATAATCATGTTTTATTTATTTATTTATTCCTTTGAAAGGATGTACTGGTGTTTAAACACCATAAATACATATAATAATAATAGTAATAATAATAATAATAATAATAATAATAGTGGTAATAATAGTAATAGTAATAATGATAGTAACAGTAATAATAGTAATAATAATAATAATAGTAATAGTAATATTATTATTATTATTACTATTACTATTATTATTATTACTATTATTATTATTAACAACAACAACAACACTAATAATAATAATACTAATAATAAACAAACAGTGGGTCATTTCTGAAATAACCCCCCCCCCCCAAAAAAAAAAAAACCCACCTGAAAGTTCTTTCACATTAATTGAATTATGAAATGTAACAAATACAAGTCATTGTTTAACTTCCCTTTGAAGTAGAAGAGGTTTATTTCAGCAGACTTTCACTCTTCCCCATCACACCAGGTCCGTTCTATTTCCACCCGAGGGAGGGGTTTCTCCCCCTGCTGCCGGGACAGAGGGCGGGTCTATGAACAGAGCGGGGGGGGGGGTTAGAATCCTGTATTATTATTCATTTCCTTATTCGCAGAAAAACACCGCAGGGAAACATCAACAGCTATATAAACTGATCTCCTAATTCCCTCAATGCAACTTCTCCCCAGGTTTAGGACGGTGATGGTTCCGGTTCTGTGTTGTTGATGAGCAGGACCTCCCCCCGTGCTGTCCTGGGGAGATGGTAGAGTCCGGTATAGCTCGGCGGCTCCTCGGAGCGGTGTCATTGCGGCGGTTGGCAGGGTAACGGACCGGAGCTCGGCGCCGTCTGCTGCTGGTTTTAAATCTATCTTGAATCATACCCGGTCCTTCAGCGGGAGTCGTCCCGAACTCCGCGCGGCACGACGGTGCGTGTCAGACGGCGGGGATAGAGCTGTGGGCGGGGTTGTGGAGGAAGACTCGAGGAGCTGCGGTTGTTCTCAGCTCAGGGTTTTTCTTTTTAGGGATTGACTGATGGAATGACGGAGTGTGCAGAGGAACAGCACAGAGCTTAAAGCCACACACACACACACACACACACACACACGCACACGCACACGCGCGCGCTGAGAGGAAATGGAGAACAGAGATCTGGAGATGAGCCTGGAGGAGAAACTGACCCTGAATGATAAAGGTAAGAGCCTGTGAGCTCCATGAGATCTTGTTTTCTCCTGCACTCAGAAGATGCAGGGATCTCATGCGGCTTTACGACTTCAACCCTCTCGCTCCTCTCGGCCGGTTTTCCTGAGCAGAACCCCGGGTTTAGAGGTTCTGAGGTTCCTCCAGCGTGGACATACAGCAGGTTCTGATAGAACAGGAGCAGGAGAACATGAGGAGTCTGGGACACACCCTGGGACGGTCCTACAGTGGGCCAGAGGTCCCTGAGTTTCCTTTACAGCTGCTGTGTGGTTCAGGGTTTCTCTTTCACTCGGGGGTTCCTCCCTTACATTTCCCCTTACACATGACACTTCTCATGAACAGGTCATGATTACGGGTCCAAGCACCAAGTGGTAGGAACCCTTCTTCTTCTTCTTCTTCTCCTACTCCTCCTCCTCCTCCTTCTTCACTGGTGGACAAATCCTGATTTGTTCTTGCCATGTTCTCTCATATCCCATCTATTTTGTTTATTAATATTAGGGGTCCAAGCACTTCTTCTTCTTCTTCTTCTTCTTCTTCTTCTTCTTATTCTTCAGTGGTGGACAGGCCCTAAAATTTGCTTGCCATGTTCCCTCATATCATTTACCTTCTGTTTATTATTCGTAGGGGTCCAAGCACCAAGTGGTAGGAACCCTTCTTGTTGTTGTTGTTCTTCTTCTTCTTCTTCTTCGGTGGTGGACTGATCCTGATAAGTTCTTGCCATGTTCTCCCATATCCCCTCTAGTTTTTCTTAGTATTATTAGGAGTCCAAGTATTGTGTTCCCAAAGACCATTATTATCGCATAAACAAGTAGAGTAGCAGTACACAAGCCTACCGAGTTCTCCTGTTTTCATCGAAACGCACATTTCGCTTCAAGGTCGTCTTGAGAGACTCTCCCGCCGCATTCTTCTGTCCCGGAGTACAGCGTACGTGTAATCTGCTGGGTTGTTATTAGGGGCCCAGGCACTCGACGCATCGTCGACTGTGTAGCAATTATCATAATGACTGTGATTATTTCTGCGTACTGTATAACGCAGGCGGTCATTTGAGCGCAGATCCAGGATTGAGGGAAACCAGTGGGAAAGAGTCGTTAATCCAGATCTCGACATCGAAATCATCGAGACGCCGTCCGCTTTGCGCACGTGGCCCGAGGTCACGTGTAGGGCACGGCGGCATTCTTGGCGCATCAGCAGGCTGTGATTTGACGGCGCGTACCAGAAACGCGCTCGCCCGTCCTCAGTCTCGACCACCGCCAGAGCGTCGTTTAGACGCTTCGCAGTACGTCCTCTCCGTCGGAGATCTCTCAGAGCCGGGTCAGGTCAGATCACCGCAGATAGACGATTACGTAATACCGGGCTCGAGGACGGCACGAAACTCTCTCTAAGCATGCGGTCTAGTCTGATCGCTAAACCCTGCGTTCACTAAGCAAACGTTTATCGCGTAAACGTATACGTCTGCAACACGTAGCCACAATGTATTCTTTTAAGCGCCACACCTGGATCGGAGCAAGGTCTAGGACGCCACCGGTCATACGGGCTGGGCGATATGACCGAAACATCATATCGCGGCACTTGAGGACATTTCTACCATACCCGATGTATCACAATATATAATTTAGCTAACAAACTGTCTGCGAAACAGTAGTTTAAAAAGAAAAAAGAAGAAGAGTTACTACGACGATGATGCTTTTCTTTAGTCCCTAGAAAGACGAAGAAGTAAAAATAATTTCATTTGTGATTATTAAAAACATTAAAAAAAAAAAAACATCACCGTACCAATGATATCTCAGCGAAGTGTATCGCGTAATCGTTTATCGCGATATCGATATTATCGCCCAGTGCCTCAGTCAAAATCGGCGTCGTCCGTCCGTTAATTCGGTCCGGCGTGTCGAGTCGGTTCTGCAGGTTTCTCCAAAAAAACCCCAAAACAACAACCTCACAACACAGGGTTTCCGTTTTGGAAAAGTAGCACTAGAACCGTATAAGGACGCTGGAGGAATGTTTCTTGTGGCTTCTCCCTGGAGGAAGGCGAGTGGCCGAATTCCTGGTGGACAAAAGTGTTTGTAATATCCCAGGATTCCCGGGAATGTGCGCTTCCCAAACGCCTCAGGAACGGCTGGCGCGTGACTGGGGGGTGGGGGTTATGGGTGGGGGGGGATTTCCACTGAAACACAAAACACACCAGATAACAGACGACCTCATCCAGGTGTGTGTGTGTGTGTGTGTGTGTGTGTGTGTAAAACAACCATCCGAGCCTGATCATCTTATACACCTATAAATAACGAGGAAGGACAGGAAGATCGTGGCTCTGTACTCCGTCATCAGTGGCTCTGTGTTTGTGAGACTTGTCCAAGACCGGACTTGTTCAAAGAGACACCTTTTAGCCCGTAATAACAGGAAGAGAACTCTCTCTCTCTCTCTCTCTCTCTCTCTCTCTCTCTCTCTCTTGTCTTGTTCATAAGACGACGGAAAACTAATCTAATCCCGGAGACTCCTTCCGTAAATGTTACACGAGCGCCTCCTTACTGGAAACTTCACCGCTCGAGCGATTACACAGCTTTTCTTGCTTTTTAATAAAGCGAGTCCCTGTGAACGGGCTGTTGCTATAGAAACCGACAGCGCACGTTAAAATGAACCCGTGGTTCGCAGCTGCGCTAGCGCCGGAGCTGGGGTCCAGTTTGTAACGCGGCGTTGCAGGAAAGACACAGCCGACAGGGCCGATAATGTGTTCCCCCCCTCCTCCTCGTCTTTCTCCTCCTCCTCGTCTTCCTTCTCCTCCTCCTCCTCCTCCTCCTCTCCGAGCTCTCGCAGTTCCTGATGAAACATTTCCTGGCTGCGCTTGCAGACTGCATGACCAGTTGGAAATTCGATTCTCTGGGCCAAAAGTCCAACTCAGCACACATCAGACTCGCTACATCACTGTACTGAGATTATACAGTCCACTTACTGTTATATATACACCGATATAAGTCTACACTTTACCCCCAGGGTGGGTGCAAAAGTTTGTGCACCCCCCATACAGGGTACCCTAAATACAGAAGTAATGCAGAAGTATACTGAGTGTGCTATGCTAGTATTGAGGTTTTTTTTTTCTCAGACAGGATTATTATTAATATTATTATTATTATTAATATTATTATTATTATTATTATTATTATTATTATTATTAGGAAACTTCCTCACCAGGGCACTACGTAGTGAACAGGGAAACTGGAACAGACCATTTCCATGCAGACGGGGGTGGGGGAGGATCTTGCGACAGTACAGACAGTTATAACACCACGCTGGCGTGTTTACCCTCGCAGTCTCGTACCAGTTCACACGTCGGGAGCCCGGGAGTCAGATTACGTCATTCCTGGTGTTTAATCAGCAGAGAATTTCACACCGCTCAGCAGAACTGCTGAAGAACCTGAGAAGGCTAGTGATAGAATATTGACCTCCTGCGTAAGGAGCTCCTCCACAAGGAGTGAACTTCTTTTTATTGCCCCCATTTCTCACCCCCTTTTAACCCTCATTACGCACCTGTTAATGAAGCGAATCAGGAGGGACGGGGGTCATCCATGTCATCCATCACCGCACCCTCGCGTCAGCTGACCGCACTCCCGACCCTGGAGCGGGCTCGATTTCTGCATCATGGCTTTAATTTGATTGAATTAAATTTTTGATTTTACAGCAGATATAAACGAACTAAAAAATACAGTGAAGTAAACGAGGACAGAAGAATTTGATTCAATAAACAATCAGAGAATTAAAGGGGCAGTCTGTGATTTTTCAGGGCCCCACATTAAGTATTTGATCACAATATCCCCCACATCCTGTATTACCTTGTGAGTTGCCTTTTTAGGAAAAAGGGGCGGAGCAAATGAATTCCATGATTATTACAGGTTTATTCCCCCCCGATTATTTTCCTGTAACAGCACAGCGTGGAGTGTTTTATTCCTTACTTGATGCATTAATTAGCTGACCTGGTGGGATTTTAATACATTTGTCATTTCAGCAAACAAGCTTTTTGAGTAAAGCAAACAAACAAACAAACAACAATAACAAGAAAACATATATATGCATTAAAGGATTAAAGAAAAAAAGCATTAAAGGATGCAGCGCACGGCTGTGCAGTGGAACGTCTGTGCACTCATAGGTTGGACCGAGCCGCACTGATGAAATAAAGCAGACCGGGGAGGAAGCAGGAAATCGCTTCCTATTTTTCTCCCTCAGGTGTCTGCTTTTGACCCCAGCGGTGCGTCTGGATGTCCAGGAACGCCAGAGCGGATCAGGGATCTACATCAAGGAGAACGAGAGAGAAGAAAGAAAAGAAGAGTTGCCGATTTCCTCTCCGAGCCGTACCGTGCCGGCGCTCGGCTCTTCGCCGTGACGTCAGAGTCTCTCGGGAAGCCGAGGAAACGCTCCGTCCGGCCGCCCGAGGACTGCCAGCGGTACGGACATAACCGTCTCGGCCACGCCCGTAAATCTCGACGTGACTGGAACGACGACGGGGAAAACTAATCAAAAATCCTTCTCACCGCTTGGAAATATTTCACAGAGGAAGACATGCTTTTATAAAGGACTTCACATCATAATATCAAATGTAGGAAACAACCTAAACTGTCCAAACCATCACTAATTAATAAGTAAGGAATAAACCCCTCAGCGTCGTGCCGTTAGAGGAAAATAATCCGAGTTTTTGCTCCAAAGCAGTTTACCAGCGATTACAATTTTTTTAAATGTTTTTTTTTTTTATATCCGTTTGATGTACAACATCCACAAAACAAGTTACTTCCTGTTCTCACTGGTTCTCAGTCGTTCCCTCACCAGACTCTCTTTATTCTCTCTCTCCAAGGAAAAAAAAAGAACCCTTAAAGCATAAATAAGCGGAAAACTTAAAGCGGCAGATTGTTACGAAACGCCGACACCGGAGACTCCTTCCGTAAATGTCGCGCCGTACGAGTGCCCGTGAACGAGGTGTTACTATAGAAACAGCCTGCGAGTTGCAGCTGCTGTTATAGAAAACGAATCAACACCTTCCGGCCAATCAGAATCCAGAATTCGACAATGCGGTGGTTTCAAGTGTTTAGAGATATCTCATTTTATTACTCCAAATATTCCATTTAGCGTTAACGTTCAGGCTAGGTAGTTGAAAATTGTAGCTTGCTAGTGGGCACAGACACACCGCTTTGTAGAAACGGCGCCTCCGTCTCGTCTCGTCTCGCCTCGCCTCGCCTCGTCGTTCCATAACACTCGGCCACTCGGACCCTCGACTTCGACGATCAGATCCTGCTTTCATTCGTTCCGAGAGAGACGGGCGTGAGAATAAAACAAGAACAGCTTGCGAACGTGCCGAAATGCTAATCCCGTAACATATGCAAATATATGCAGATTTATGCGGCGCGGCAGCACGTTTGTTCTGTAATTAGGTACAAGGATCTGCGCCGTGATTATTTTCCACTGGAAGTTTCTCAACGAGTTCTCCGGGTTCTCGGGCGCGTTAGATAGCGTGAAAAATAAGCCAGCCGTCCTCTCCGTATTGTCTTCATCAGACATTCTGTTATTTATAGAGCTTCATTCATCGACTCACGACATGAGCACGTCTGTATCGCACACGTGCTCAGTCCTGTCACTGTAATTACCTCACGTCCATGAGTTATGGATCATTTTTGCTGACCTTGATAAGCGCCCGTTGTGTTCGTTTACATCACGTCTGAATAATCTCTTTTTGAGCAGTGTATATATACATATATCCGACTGAAGTAGTCATGGTGACAGGACTAAAAGTGACGGGACGGTAAACGCAGAAGGAACTAGAAAGGAGACATGAACGCGGCGTGCTGCTGTCATATAGCGATGGCGTGAACACTGAAGCTCCGCCCACTCAGTGGCCCAGGAAGTCGGCAAGTTTCAAAGGCATCCTTTCTCACATCTTTGAATCGTAACAGCGAGACAAAAAACGCATCGAATAACGCGCTTTCGGTAAAACCGGCGCTCGACTAGCGTCGCGTTCGCCGCCAGCATCTCGAGCAGCGTCCCAAGTGCGAGGCGGACGCCGTTTCCGTTTGCATTCCTGATTCGTAAAATATTCGTAATCATCCTTGCTAGCTAATTAACATATCTAGAACAAATCGTAGCGCGACCCACAGTGTCCGTGCCCCCGAGGATTTGATGAACCAGCCGGAGCGTGTTACGGTGAAACTTTTCTATTTGTTTATTTATTTATTTGTTTGTTGTCGGTTTTGTTCTCCCCCGCGGAAGTACACACGCTCCGCGTCTCGTGTTTCCGCTTTCTGTGAAATTCGTAGGTCGTTGCTTACGTGTTATTTACGTCTCACTTCGTAGTTCCGAGGTTACTAACGCACCAGTTTTGGCTCCACCCACTCTGTTCATCTGATTTACCACGCCCCCTCGGCTCACCCGAAGTGGCCGATTGGTCCCGCCCAGTGTTGCACATTGTCAACATGTTACAGTAGTGATATGCTTGAGTGGGAAATGTAGCTAGCATACGAGCCCGTATTTAAAGCGTGCAGGACGAAGCGGTGTAGAAATACAGAATGCGAAAGTTATGTAACATCAGTTTGAAACGAATAATCGTCAAATAATAAATCATTTTCACGGGGAAACGTGTTTAAAAAAAAACACAGCGTTCGCATGTTACTCAGAGTGATGGATATTAGCATAATTCGTGTGTGTGTGTGTGTGTGTGTTTTGTATGGTTTAGATAGAGCTCTCACAGGTTTTTTACTCTGCATGTGGAGTCACTGACAGCTGTAGGTTTGAAGTCACGTGTATGTGTGTGTGTGTGTGTTTGTGTGTGTTTAGGGGCGTGTGATCTGGCCCATCATGCTCATCCTCTCACGGCCAGGCCGCTAATATTAGAGTCCCAGCTGAGCAAATGGAGAAAGGACACCTCACACACACACACACACACACACACACACACACGTGTGTATATATTAAAGTGCTACATTGCTTTAAAACACATTCTTTATAACAATAAATGTGAGCACATGATCAGGACTTGTACAGCGTTATCGCTATGACAACATCATCTCACACACGTACACACTTATCAGAAACACACGTGGGTCAAAGAACAAGTAAACTTACAGCTCACACACACACACACACACACACACACACACACACACACACACACGCGCACACAGACACGCAGACATGAGTGTATACCCACTTCCTTTTCTTCCTGTGACATCATCTAGAAGGCAGCTGTGGTCTAGATTTATGAAGTTTTTAATGACGGAAACTGAAGCAGTTTCTCAGAATGTAACACCCCACCCTCGACACACACACACACACACACACACACACACACACACACACACACACTCACTGTCTCCTATGTTTGTCCTCTCTATTAATTATAGATTTGTGACAAATGATGACAAAAGCTGAAGGAGACGGCTGTGACAGTACCTGCATTCGATTCAGTACATTCTGCATTCGATTAAGTACCCACAGCATTTGCTTAATACCTACTGCACTCGATTCAGTACCTACTGCATTCGATTCAGTACCTACTACATTCGATTCAGTACCTACTACATTCGATTCAGTACCTACTACATTTGCTTAATACCTACTGCACTCGATTCAGTATCTACTGCATTCGATTCAGTACCTACTACATTCGATTCAGTACCTACTACATTCAATTCAGTACCTACTACAGTTGCTTTAGTACCTACTGCATTTGATTCAGTACCTATTGCATTCGATTCAGTACCTACTACATTCGATTCAGTACTTACATTTGCTTAATATCTACTGCATTCGATTCAGTACCTGCTGCATTTGATTCAGTACCTACTACAGTTGCTTTAGTCCCTACTGCATTCGATTCAGTACCTACTGCATTCGATTCAGTACCTACTACATTCGATTCATCACCTACTGCATTCAATTCAGTACCTGGATTCGATTCAGTACCTACTGCATTCATACTTGCATTTACATTTAAATTTATTGCATTTTGCAGAAGCCCTTATCCAGAGCGACTTACATTTATCTCATTTACACAGCTGAGCAGTTGAGAGTTAAGGGCCTTGCCCAAGGGTCCAAGAGTGGTAACTTGAACTCCTGACCTTCTGATCAGCAACACAGAGCCTTTAACCACTGAGCAACCATTGCCCCAATTTATTTAGTCCCTACTGCATTCGATTCAGTACCTACTACAGTTGCTTTAGTACCTACTGCATTCGATTCAGTACTTACATTTGCTTAATATCTACTGCATTCGATACAGTACCTACTGCATTCGATTCAGTACCTACTACAGTTGCTTTAGTCCCCACTGCATTCAATTCAGTACCTACTGCATTCGATTCAGTACCTACTACAGTTGCTTTAGTCCCTACTGCATTCGATTCAGTACCTACAACAGTTGCTTTAGTCCCTACTGCATTCGATTCAGTACCTACTACAGTTGCTTTAGTACCTACTGCATTCGATTTAGTACTTACATTTGCTTAATATCTACTGCATTCGATACAGTACCTACTGCATTCGATTCAGTACCTACTACAGTTGCTTTAGTCCCTACTGCATTCAATTCAGTACCTACTGCATTCGATTCAGTACCTACTACAGTTGCTTTAGTCCCTACTGCATTCGATTCAGTACCTACTACAGTTGCTTTAGTCCCTACTGCATTCGATTCAGTACCTACTACAGTTGCTTTAGTACCTACTGCATTCGATTCAGTACTTACATTTGCTTAATATCTACTGCATTCGATACAGTACCTACTGCATTCGATTCAGTACCTACTACAGTTGCTTTAGTCCCTACTGCATTCAATTCAGTACCTACTGCATTCGATTCAGTACCTACTACAGTTGCTTTAGTCCCTACTGCATTCGATTCAGTACCTACTTGCAGACCATTGATACAGTACGTGCTGATCAGTATAAGTGTGTATTAGCTCTTACACACCAGTCCTGGTGCATTATGGGATAGCGCAGAACCCACAGTGTCCATTGGTTCTGTACTACAGAATCTCAGTGGAAGCCGGAGGTCATCCGGCTATATTTCACCTACTGTTTCATAAATACTGAGAACTCAGGCAAACTACTCTACTCTTTTGACTCACTGATTCTGGCCTACTGTGCAGTAGGGACATTCGGACGCAGCCAACCTCACTGGAGATGATTACGTTCCTTTAACAGAGCGTTCCCAAGTGTTTTATTCCTCTTACACCACCGTAACCGTTTATAATGATTATAGAACAGAGAATCTCTCTTCTTCTTCTAAATACAGCAGAGAAATACGTTTAAAGTTCTCCTTAGGTCTATATTTAACTGCTAGAGGGAGGATAACTTAATTTAATGGGTAAATTGTGTGTGTGTGTGTGTGTGTGTGTGAGAGAGAGAGAGAGAGAGAGAGAGAGACAAGCCAGGATGTCCTCATTGGGTCATTGATTTATTTCATCTAATTTGTGTGTGTGTGTGTATGATTCATGATGACTGAGCCAGACTGTGTGTATGTGTGTGTTTGGGGGGTGTGTTTGATTAATCACAGCAGATGTAGCTAACCAAGCATAACTTATAATTATAATAATAATAATAATAATAATAATAATAATAATAATAATATTAATAATAATATAGTTACTCAGTGATTTCAAAATAATTGCTTAACACTGTAGATGTTTTAGTGTAAATAGGGATAGAACTGTCTTTTACACTGTCTAACACACACACACACCCTAGAGGCTGTGTTTAGAGAAAACATGCGTCCGGTTGCCATCTGCACAAGCGCATAGCCTACATGCCTGAGGCCTCACTGACCCAGATTCTTCACACACACACACTCAGAGCTGACCCGCATTAACCCCGGCATTATGATTTGAACTCTGATACTCATGCATAGGCAAACACCAATAATTTATTATACAGCAGTCCACACACACACACACACACACACACACACTATATATGCATCCTAGGGATTTATTATATCTTCAGTAAGGGCACGTTTCTGCTGATATTTATTATTATACCATCATACACTATAAGGTGAAGTTCTCAGTAAGGAGATGTTCATTACGTGTAACGTTTATGGAAGGAGTCTCCAGTGTCAGAGCTTTGTAACGGTTAGAGTTAAAGCCGTAACTTTTTTGTAAAGGTCTCTGACATCTTTTGAGTTTTTGTCTTATTAACTGCAAGTGTGTGTGTTGTCTTTTGTCAGCAGTCTTTGGTCAAGCTCACCGTGCACTTTATTAGGAACACATGTACCCCTGCACATTCCTGCAGTTATCTAATCAGCCAATCATGTGGCAGCAGCGCAGTGCAAAATATCATGCAGATACACGTCAACAGCTTCAGTTAGTGTTCACATCAAACATCAGAATGAGGAAAAAGTGTAGCACCTACTGCAAGTACCTACTGCATTCCATTCAGTACCTTCTGCATTCCATTCAGTACCTACTGCATTTCATTCAGTACCTTCTGCATTCCATTCAGTACCTTCTGCATTCCATTCAGTACCTACTGCATTCCATTCAGTACCTTCTGCATTCCATTCAGTACCTTCTGCATTCCATTCATTACCTTCTGGATTCCATTCAGTACCTTCTGGATTACATGCATTACCTTCTGCATTCCATTCAGTACCTACTGCATTCCATTCAGTACCTTCTGCATTCCATTCAGTACCTTCTGGATTCCATTCATTACCTTCTGCATTCCATTCAGTACCTACTGCATTCCATTCAGTACCTTCTGGATTCCATTCAGTACCTACTGCATTCCATTCAGTACCTTCTGCATTCCATTCAGTACCTACTGCATTCCATTCAGTACCTACTGCATTCCATTCAGTACCTTCTGCATTCCATTCAGTACCTTCTGCATTCCATTCAGTACCTTCTGGATTCCATTCATTACCTTCTGCATTCCATTCAGTACCTACTGCATTCCATTCAGTACCTTCTGCATTCCATTCAGTACCTTCTGGATTCCATTCATTACCTTCTGCATTCCATTCAGTACCTACTGCATTCCATCCATTACCTTCTGCATTCCATTTGGTACCTTCTGCATTCAACACGATACATTAAGAGCCCGGGGGGTGTAAACTTTTGAACAGGATGTAAATGTAGCTTTTGAAGAGCTGTACTATATTACTTTTGTAGCTTTTGAAGGGCAGTACTAAAAAGATCTTTAAACAAAATACAAAAAATTTACACCGATCATCCTGTTCAAAAGTTTTGCCCCCCATATTTTGAATATGATTATTAGGTGGGATTGTAGTCCGGTCACAGCGTCCTCCCTACAGTACGCCTTCCTACACTTAAAAAAATAAAACCTTTTACTTTGCCCCGTGTAGTGTGTAGTGTGTGGACATGTGGAGATTCCTGACGGTGCCTGTGTCTGAGTGGCAGTACCTTTTATGGCTGCTGGATGATCTCTGTACCGTGGCTATTTTTATCTGCGTGGGCTGAAACCTGACCACACCACCCAGTGTGTGTGTGTGTGTGTGTGTGTGTGTGTGTGTGAGAGTGAGAGAGAGAACACCTGACTTGTGCACAAGTGCACACATGCCGAGCTCACGACTATATTAACCATCGTGTCACCCAAAACGCACACACACACACACACACACACACACACACACAGAGCTGTAGGCTTTTTCTAGGATAATATTACAGTAATACCTGCTTAATTATACGTTCAAAAGTTAAAAACTATATTGCAGGATTATAACAGGGAAAAAGGTAAGGATGGGTGATGAGATACCACAAACAATACGATATCATATCATGATATTTCAAGACATTTCTCTGATGCCTGATGAGTCATAGCGATCTGCCCGAAATAAAGCAGTGTTACATTTCAAATGTAACCTTTACAAATTTGTTTCACGATACGTTTTTTTTTTTTAATGTTTATAAATATAAACTAACGCTGGGGAATTTTTTAAAATAATTTAAACAATTATAAAGATTGCGGAAAAAAAACCCCAGTTCAATCTGCTGAGTTTGTAACTGTTATTTAATTAAAAACAAACAAACAAAAAAGAATTTCAATTATATTTTGAGACCCATAATTTCTCAGACATATGTAACAAGCTTAGCGTCAAAATTGATCTAATTATTGATATTATTTTATCATCATATCGCCCAGCTCTTGTAAAAAAAAAATAATTATAAATTGCAAACATTGCCATATTTTTTAGTTGTATTTTATCTTTATACGTGATTGTACAGTGAAAAAAAACATCTTTTTTTTATTTATGTTTATTTCAAAACTTTTTTTCACCAACATAATTTTTTTCAGTTGAGAAAAGTAAAAAAAAAAGTATAAATAAATAAATAAATAAAATACCTGCAATGACTCGATGCAATTACATTTAAAAAAAAATCCACAATATATATATATTTATATATATATATATATATATTTTTGCGCATTTGTTAATGGTAGTTTTGTGAAGCTACGGATCTTTGGCTTATTACTAGGGTTCCTTCAGATGAGAGAAACACTGTTGTAAGGTTCCACATAGAACCATAAAACCAAATCTTTATGTTCAAAAAGTGTACACTGGGGGGGTGGGGGGGCGGGGACCTTGGATAGAACTGAAAAAATTGCTTCAGTAAATTTTTGTCGTTTTTCTCAGCTGAAAAAAGCGTACTTTTTTTCAGTCGACTGAAAAAAAATCCTTGTAACAAGTTGACAAATTTGTACATTTTTAATTTTATTTTATCCTAGGCTAATTTTTTCCCCAGCATGCGAGTGATAATTGGCAACCGAGCAGAATGTAAAAAAGAAAAAAAAAACGACAAAACTGTCCTTTGAATGAATTTTAATCGACCCGATGTTTACGTTAACGTTATTAGCCGATACGCCCATTCGTTTCGGTCAGGCCTCGTACGTAATTAGCACATAAAAGCACATTTTAGAGCATGAGGTTAGTGTTTAAATGATCCCAAAGCTCTCAGTGGAATCCCACAAGGAACAACTCTGGGAACATTTTCATTATAGTGTTAAATAATAAAACACCTCAGGGTGTGCTGTTAGAGGAAATACATCAACAACAGGGTGGTGTGATGACGTAGAGTTGTGTTTTACTCCTCTTGTAGCACAGCAATTTGCTAATGATTTCAATTTTCTTCTAATTAAAGAATGATACACTACACTTTTTTTTATCCATTTATAGTTACATTCAATGTTAAAATGATACAGCTTTCTGAAGTTTAAGCTTCTTGAACACTTCATCCTGTATTTACTGACACGGTGAAGGATGTAGACCTGTTGTGGTCTGATCTGGAAGGTTGTTAGAGCTTGGGTGTCAATGAGTTTATGGATAAACTGGCACTATTATATCGTTATAATGGTTAAACAGATATTTGGTATAATTATACGATTATTACCAAGTGACCTACTTGGCAAGAAATTCTATTTGCCGCACAAAGCTGACTCAGTTGTGAGGGATTTTTTTGGGGGGGGGCCTGTAACCTGTAATTTAACTGGTGTTTATATTCCTGCTATTGGAATAAATCTCTGGCAGTTATACCGTATTATACATTTAAATCACTTTGCTCTTTGGCAGGAGTTTATTTGGAAGCGAGTCTAGATGGTGGGATGGGAGCGGCATCAACCAATCAGCAGCCGCGTTTAATGTGGTAGAAAGCACATCTTCTGCACACAGTACAAAATTGAAGTATGACTGATTTTCCACTCCGAAGTCCCCGATCCCACTTTTGTCATTAATATCCGTCGCTAACTGATATTAACTGCAGCTAAGGTCATTTTGGTGGAGCTTGTAATAGACTTCGGACGGGGGTGGGGGGGACGGGGTGGGGGGAGGGGGAGGTACATACTTTTGCAAGGCACCGTATGTCATGGAATTTGTTACTTCATATAGTGGCCGGATTTTTAGAACAATAGTATGAGGTTTGGGACGTGGCCTAACGGGCTGGAATCTCGTCCTGTCAAGGAAATTAAACTGAAACAAACAAAAAAAACTGTTCCTTTAGCACCTGTCTCCACACGTCCGTATTTTCTGACGTCGGAGCGAAGAGTAGCTGATGATTTACAGCGGTGTCTTGTGCTGTTACTCAGTGATACAGAGCTCTAAAACATCTCTGCGACATCAGATCATAATCTAGACCTCCATTTTGTCTCCAGAGCTGCAACAAGTCCTGATGATCTGTCTCAACATGTTCTACACTGTTCTGTCTGCTGCTTTATCACCCTCCTCTTTCCCCCAACTCTCTCTCTATCTCTCTCTCTCTCCTTTCCCTCTCTCTGTCCCTCTCTTTCCCTCTCTCCCTTTCTCTCTCTTGCTATCCCTCTCTCTCTGTCTCCTTTCCCTCACTCCCTTTCTCTCTCTCCTTTCCCTCTCCCTCTTGCTATCCCTCTCTCTGTGTCTCCTTTCCCTCTCTCCCTTTCTCTCTCTCTCCTTTCCCTCTCTCTGTCCCTCTCTCTCTGTCTCCTTTCCCTCTCTCCCTTTCCCTCTCTCCCTTTCTCTCTCTCCCTTTCTCTCTCTCTCCTTTCCCTCTCTCTGTCCCTCTCTCTCTGTCTCCTTTCCCTCTCTCCCTTTCCCTC
>CM022764.1:25836051-25851051 GCA_012411365.1 Ameiurus melas | reverse complement strand
GTGGTGTGTGTTGTGTTGGTGTAGTGTGTTGTGTATCAGTGTTTAGGTGTGTTGTGTATACGGTGTGTGAGGTGTGTTGTGTATACGTGTGGTGGTGAGGTGTGTTGTGTATCAGTGTAGTGAGGTGTTGTTGTGTATCAGTGTGGTGAGGTGTGTTGTGTATACGTGTGGTGAGGTGTGTTGTATAAGTGTAGGTTGGTGTGTGTTGTATATAGTGTGGTGAGTTGTGTTGTGTATAATGTGGGTGAGGTGTGTAGAGGTGTGTTTATTAGTATATAGTAGTGTTGTGTATCAGTGTGGTGAGGTGTGTTGTGTATACGTGTGGTGAGGTGTGTTGTGTATCAGTGTGGTGAGGTGTGTTGTGTATACGTGTGTAGAGGTGTGTTGTGTATCAGTATAGTGAGGTGTGTTGTGTATCAGTGTGTTGAGGTGTGTTGTGTATACGTGTGGTGAGGTGTGTTGTGTATCAGTGTGGTGAGGTGTGTTGTGTATCAGTGTAGTGGTGTTGTGTATCGTGTGTTGAGGTGTGTTTGTATAATGTGGTGAGGTGTGTTGTGTATCAGTGTTGTGTTGTGTATAGTGTGTATATTTGTGTATCAGTATAGTGAGGTGTGTTGTGTATCAGTGTGGTGAGGTGTTTTTTTTGTTGTGTATCAGTGTAGTGAGTTGTGTGTGTATGTGTATCAGTTTGAGGTGTGTTGTGTTTTTATCAGTATAGTGAGGTGTGTTGTGTATCAGTGTGGTTGGTGTGTTGTTATTTGTGGTGAGGTGTGTTGTAAGTGTAGTGAGGTGTTTTGTATCATGTGTGAGGTGTGTTGTGTATCAGTGTGGTGAGGTGTGTTGTGTATCAGTGTGGTGAGGTGTGTAGAGGTGTGTTGTGTATCAGTGTGGTGAGGTGTGTTGTGTATCAGTGTGGTGAGGTGTGTTGTGTATCAGTGTGGTGAGGTGTGTAGTGTGTGTATCAGTGTGGTGAGGTGTGTTGTGTATCAGTGTGGTGAGGTGTGTTGTGTATCAGTGTGGTGAGGTGTTTGTGTATCAGTGTGGTGAGGTGTGTTTGTATTATTGTAGTGTGGTGTGTTGTTATACTGCGGTGAGGTGTGTGTTGTATCAGTGTGGTGAGGTGTGTTGTATACGTAGGTGAGTGTGTAGAGTGTGTTTTGTATCAGTGTGGTGAGGTGTGTTGTGTATACGTGTGGTGAGGTGTGTTGTGTATCAGTGTGGTGAGGTGTGTTGTGTATCAGTGTGGTGAGGTGTGTTGTGTATCAGTGTGGTGAGGTGTATTGCGTATCAGTGTAGTGAGGTGTGTTGTGTATCAGTGTGGTGAGGTGTGTTGTGTATACGCGTGGTGAGGTGTGTTGTGTATCAGTGTGGTGAGGTGTGTTGCGTATCAGTGTGGTGAGGTGTGTTGTGTATACGTGTAGTGAGGTGTGTTGTGTATACGTGTAGTGAGGTGTGTTGTGTATACGTGTGTTGAGGTGTGTTGTGTATCAGTGTGTTGAGGTGTGTTGTGTATATGTGTAGTGAGGTGTGTTGTGTATCAGTGTGGTGAGGTGTGTTGTGTATACGCGTGGTGAGTTGTGTTGTGTATTCGATACGTATCTCTGAACGTTAGTTTGAATGGAACCCGGGTGTGTGTTCCTGTCCCTGTGAGTCTACACAGCAGCGTGATACAGTACTGATACACACTGGTTCTGATCCACACCGTTCAGCTTCATGACAGCAGGAAGGCAGAGTGAGTGTAGCACAGTCACTGCTCAGCAGACTCGCACAACGACAAGTGGCCGGTTGTTTTCCCAAAATACTCCGTCCTACCGGAGCACATGGCGGCGCACGCCACGGTGGCGCTTCATCAGCCTTCTCTCTGTTGTGCTTTTAATCGACCAGATGGTTGTGGCTCGACACCAAGTCATCGTCTGTTTAGAGCGGTGCCCGAGTGTGCTCCATCAACATCTTACTGAGAAGTTGCCATAGCAACAGACTGTCCCGTGTTAGATTCGCATGGTAAATCTTGCATAAGCTGCATAGGATAGCACAGAGAAACACACACACACACGTATTACGGTGTAAACACACACACTCACACACACATCGCAATGGAAGAAGTACATCTGATTGGACATATTTAGAGTGAAAGATTTGAGAGTCAGTTAAATTTGTCTTTCATAGGAGCGTGAACATTCAGTAATTAAGGGGCCATAGTCATGCCATGACGTGATTCTGTTGCTAATAAGACGGATAAATAGGAAGAATTACAATCTAGCTAGTTAGCAGGCTGTTAGGAACCTGGAGCCCTATTTATATTAAGGAAAGAAAAGACAGCCAGAGGGAATATGGACAGCGAGGGGCACTAGGTAAATGGAACGAAAAGCTAGGCACGTGTGAGAAAGAAGACACGGGTGAGAATGTACACACAAGTAAGAAAGTAGACACAGATGAGAGTCTAGACACAGGTAAGACACTAGACATAACTGAGACACTAGACACAAGTTCAAAAGCAGTAACACAAGTGAGAAACTAGGTTCAGGTGAGAGACTAGACACAGGTAAGAAAGTACACACAGGTGAGAGACTAGACACGGATGAGAGACTAAACACAGGTGAGAGACTAAACACAGCTGAGAGAATAGACACAGGTGAGAGACTAAACACAGGTAAGAAAGTAGACACAGGTGAGAGACTAGACACAGATGAGAGACTAGACATAGGTAAGAAAGTAGACAGAGGTGAGAAAATAGACACAGGCGAGAGACAAAACACAGGTGAGAGACTAGACACAGGTAAGAAAGTAGACAGAGGTGAGAGAATAGACACAGGCAAGAGACTAAACACAGGTGAGAGAATAGACACAGGTAAGAAAGTAGACAGGTGAGAGAATAGACACAGGTGAGAGACTAAACACAGGTGAGAGACTAGACACAGGTAAGAAAGTAGACACAGGTGAGAGAATAGACACAGGTAAGAAAGTAGACAGAGGTGAGAGACTAGACACAGGTGAGAGACTAGACATTATTATTTCAAAACAGACATACACATATCATCGCCTGAGAGACACTGGGTAACACTCCTGCTGTTCTTGCTTTTGTTATCATCATCTTTATGACCGATGTTATTAGTGTCGTTATCATTCATATTTCGGTGGGGTTTTTTTTTTGACGTCACGCAGATGGGGTGAGCTCGGAGCAGAAACAGAAGCTGGCTAAACAGAGGAGAGAGGAGAGGTCCAAGTACCTGGGTAAGACACACCTCATCTAATCATGGGTCTGATATGTAAGTCTTTAATGCAGATATTTTTATTTAGGGCAAGGACTTCTTAACCACTGTCCCTCTGAACAAGGCATTTAAGTGCTAATGAGATATCTTCTTCACACAGTGGATATGCATTTAGACGTCTTAAAATATACCCACACATCCTTCCCTATTCTCTGAAGCTATAATATATATATATATAATATCTGTTATATCAGCTTGTAATAGAAACTAGTGAACATTCTCCAACCCTACCTTTGGCATAGTAAGAGAAGCGAGGGATTGAAACTTGACAGCTGTTCTTCTTTGTTGTTTTTAACGCTTCAGAACAGAGAACCCACGAGCAAGGTAAGACATGCGGCGGCATTTGAAAAAGGTGGTGGTTTGACTGGTCGAACCTCATTTCAATGTTTCAGTAAATCTTAAACCATATTTCCTCATTTGTCATTGTGATCATCTCCTTGGTCGTTCTTCATTGGAATCACCGATGTATTCTGGACCTTTCTGGTAGGTGCTGTGATTTATGCAGTATACCAATATACTGTATACATTGTCTAGATCTGCATAATTATGCCATTCTGATTACTCGGTGGTTTAACGGTAGTCATGCTACTCCAGAAATGATGGTCATTTGGCTACCCAATGTGGTAAATTATCACTACGTTTACATTCATGGCATTTGGCAGACGCCCTTATCCAGAGCTGAGCAGTCGAGGGTTAAGGGTCTTGCTCAAGCGCCCAGCAGTGGCAGGTTGGTAACGCTGGGATCTGAACTCACGACCTTCCGACCCGGAGTCCACCGCCGTGACCACGTAGCATGATTGTACCAGCTTTAATCAAACCAAAGTTATGATAAAGTGAAGGACGTGTCAGTAGCTCTAGTAGTTTTTATCAACTTATTATGAGTAAAGTGCTAAAACGTCAACAAAGAAAGGTGTCCGTGTCGTAGCCGCGGCGATTGGACAAAAGGAAGCTCTTTCTAAAGGCTTCGGCACTAAAAGCCGCGTTAAAATGAACTGAGCTGAATTCATCGGAAGTCAATTGAACTCAGTTTGACGTTTCACGTCGAGATGCAGCTTAACGTTAAACACACTAAAAGCAGAAGAGCATTTACTATAGACAACATTGAGCGTGAAGCAGATGATATTGAGGAGAATTCCCAGTATGTACACACCAGCTGCTGGGCATGTGGGAAATATGTTGTGCAGATGGAAAACTGCTCCGTGGTGACTATTCTTCTACAAACAGCCTTTTATCAAAAGAACTACAACATTTGTACACTAACGAATGGGAAACCGCTGGGCCAGTCGTTGACCAGAACAAGGATCATGTGTATACATTTGCAATCAAAAGTATTCACCCCTCATTGCAAATCAGGTTTATCGTCAAAATGTACAGACTTTCAGCTGTTCGCGACGAACAAATCAAACAAAAGCAATTGACATAGTTCAATACGACGAATACTTCAAACGGTTTCCCCAAATTCAACTGAAAATTCTACTTATAATGGTTTCCCCAGTTTCAAAATTATTCACCCCCCTGAATAGAATCCCTCACAAGTCCCATGACATTACGTCATCCATCAGTTTGCCTATTCCTGATGTTTATCAGTTTTCAGAGGAGCTGTACCTCCATAGAACCCAACATCCAGCTGTTTTAGCACCGCAATGCAGTCCTTTCAAAATCCTCACACTCCACAGAGCCCTTTATCTTTCTTTTTTTTTGGGGGTGAAAAAATCCCAGCGCACGCCAACCACGGAAAGCCTCCTCAGCTCCGCATATGAAAGGGAATGTTTTAATACCCAAACTGTGTTCCTCTGTTCACCCATGCTGTTTTCTTTAGCACAGAACGGCTAAGCTAACATGTACAGCTAAAAGGATTACCGTGTTTTGTGCTCATAATAATCTCATAATAATATGTGCAGTGAAACGAAAAAAAAAAAAAAGAAGGAATGATCTAAAATGAAGATTGTCATATTATGGAAAGATATGAGCGGATTGTCACCCTAGAAACCTATATTTCTATATATTTATACCACAGGACTGCTGTAGAATTCTGAATGCTGATTGGTCCAAAGGTTATTAACCAATTATTATTAACCAAACAATTATAGGTCCAAATTATTAACATTTTAGGGAAGGAGTCTCCAGTTTCAGTCTCTGATCATTTTCAATGTTGGGGTTTAGCACTCTAGCTGCTCCATAGTTTCATTTTATCCTACTCATGCCAGTTAACTATCATGCTAGCTGTGGGGCAGGCTAGCTAATTACAATGCTAGCTAATTAGAATACCGGCTATTTAGCAAGCCAGCTAACAGGAAATGGCGCTATGGCGAAATGTCGAAAGGATATAGACTGAGAAAAAAATTCAGACATTCAGATTAAAAATCCACTTCCTGTCATGTCCTCATCACACCCTTGTGCTGCAAATGGCCACTTATGTTAGACGTATGCAGTTACACACTGGGGTTTTGTAACAGGAAGTTCACGAGGAAACAGGATAGAAACCCAGAGTAAAACACGAGTAAAATAAGAAGCTTTGGAGAACTGAACTTCCCCGAAAAAAAAAATCAAAGCAGTTCCTCAGGGAGGTTTGCAGTCCTCAGTCCCATCTGGCCTGACCCCAGTGTGTGTGTGTGTTGTTATGGTTAGGGTGCTAGAAAACAGGAAATACCACTACGGCATATCGAATGTTTTTCATTCAAGGAGAATGTAAGCATGCTGGGAAATGTAAATATGATCTCTTTTTAATCGTTATTTGATCAGGAAGTGAAATGAGGTCCGTGGTGCGCACTGGGACAGCCGTGGGGCAGAAACAGGAGGTTTTATTGCTCTCATTTGCAGTTGGCTCAGTCGGGGGCGCGCTGAGCTCAAAGCGCTCGGCGTGATCGTGATCCGGGACGACGCAGTTAGTAAAATCTGTCCGGATTTAAAATAATGATCTGACAGTAATGAACCATGAAACTATAAATCTATATACTTACAGTAGACAGGAAGAGTGAATAGATTTCGATTCAAACGGTAGCCAGTGCAAATTAGTTATGAGGCAGTCGTGCGAGTGTACGTACAGTCACCTCCAAAACTATTGGAACAACAAGACCAATTAATATATTTGTGCTGTACAATAAAGACATTCGGGTTCGGGGTCAAAAGACGGAGATGAGATGAGAGTTTTGGATTTCAGCTTTTATTTCCTGGTGTGTACATCTAGATGTGTTAAACAACATAAAACATAAACCATTTGTATCAGACCGTCCGATGTTTAGGCGTGTAAAATGCCTCGGATTGATTTCCCCCGTCTTATCTGAGCTTCAAAACGGCTCGCTTTTCTCCCATAGACAGCTCTCTGGTCTTCATGTTGGTTTATCCTTTTTAACAACAAGTGCAGTCTGAAATACAGGAGAAACTGAGGGCTCAAACCAAGAGTCGATGTTCAGAGCTGTTTAAACAATCAATCTAAGAGGACACACCTGGGTAACACATGTCAGTATTTTTGCTCACCAACAAATAGGATGGTCTGATACAAAATACGAAATACAAAAAACTACACATTCATATTCTCCTCGTATTATTCATCTTTTGCTCTCAAACCCAAATGTGTTCTCAGTCTAGAGCAAAAACTCTGTTTAATTTGTCCATGAAGACAGTTCTAAGGTCAGTCTGATCAGTGAGTTCAGCTGCTGTTCATCATAGAAAAAAGGTTTTTGTATTTTACCCCGTGTTCCCTGAGATGCTGTAATTAATAACATGTTGTAGCAACACCCTGTGTGTGTGTGTGTGTGTGTGTGTGTGTGTGTGCGTCAGTGTGGTTAAAATGAAACCTCCATGTTTCTCTTGTTCCTCCGTAGCGATGAAGAAAGCTCAGTGGCTGGAGAAGGAGGAGAAGGCTCGGCGTCTGAGGGAGAGTCAGCTGGAGGAGAGGAGGAGGAGGCTGGAGGAGCAGAGACTCCGGGCTGAGAAACGTAGAGCGCTCCTCGAGGAGAAACAGAGACAGAAACTGGAGAAGAACAAGGTCAGGACATAGTCTCTGTCTTCTCTTGCTTTTAACTTATATGTTTATCTTTTTTTTTTTTTTTAATCAAGTCTACTTCTTTACTTTTTTATGTATTTCAGTGAGGTTTTAGGAGTGAGGTGTCAGCGAGGAACTTTTTTAGTCAAGCCTGTTTTTATTTTTTAAATTAAAAAAAGTATTTTTGTCTACTATTAGCCTTTTTTCTACCTTTTAGTCCTTTAGATTTCTGTTTTTAAATTTTTTATTTTAAGTTTTTAGTCTTTTCTTTTCTTATCCAATAGTCTGCCTTTTTACTTTTAGTAGTTTGCTTTTAGTCTGGATTTTTGTTGGTTTTCTGTATTTGTTCAGTAGCTTTTAAGCACCTTTCCCTTCAGTAATCTTTTAGTCTGCTAATCTTTTACTATGTTTTAGTTTTTCAGTCAGCGTTTGTAGTCTTTGTTATTTATCTATCTATTTATTTATTTATTCATTTATTTATTTTTAAGTTGTTTGTTACTTTTTAGTGAAGCCTGGTTTTTTTTTTTAAACTTTTAAAAATTTTGAAAACTTTGTGTGTTGTTGATATTAAAAAACAAAATTTTTATCAGCTTTTCATCACCTTTTTAGTTTTTAGGCTTTTTTCTTTTTTTAAGTCGGTTTAAGTTTGATCTTTTACTTTCTTGTCATTTCGTTTACTTTTGTTCCCTTTTTCCCTGCTTATTATATCTAAGTGAAGCCTGCTTGTTATTTCTTAATAAAATTTTTTATTTATTATTAACCCACTTTATGTTTGTCTTTTTTTTTTTACTTTTTTGTCTTTTAGTTTTAGTTTATTCTTCTGCCTTTTTATTATTTTTGTCTTTTTTTGTTTCCTATTCATCTATTTTTTTACTTAACTGATTTTTCTTTTGTCGTTTAAATTTTTTCTTTTTTTTTTTACATTTTATTACTACTATTTCTAGTAATATTGTAGTACAATACTACAATACTAATCAAATATATTCAGTAAAAATAATTTCACTTATCTTTTTTTATTTCATTTTTTTATCATTTAACATTTGATTCTTAATCTAAAAGCATGTGAACACGTGTGTGTGTGTGTGTGTGTGTGTGAATCTCTCACACCTGTTCCAGTAGGATTGCAGAAATCTTAGCGTAGCATGGCCGAGACACCGATCCAGTATGTGTTCAATACATGAAGAAACACTTCCTGTTTACAGACATGTGACCTTTAGAAAGCCAATAATACGTGACTCAGGACAGATGAATGAAACATGGCACTATTATTATTGTTGTTATTATTATTATTAAGTGTGTTATAAAAACTCACTGGACAGATGGTTTGCGTGATCTGTGCAGGAGAGATACGAGTCCGCTATCAAACGGTCGACTAAGAAGACGTGGGCTGAGATCAGACAGCAGAGATGGTCCTGGGCTGGAGGACTGAACCAGACGTCACGCAGAGAGAGTGAGTGCTTTTAGTATTACTGATCATGTTAACAGACGGAGGACACACACACACACTCACACACACACACACGGATCAGAGAGACGTATTTTTAAACAAGCCATGCCGTCAGCAAAATTAAAACTCTGTGAGAACTCTTGTCTTTCTGAGCTAATGTCTCTTGACCTGTTGCTGGTCTCTGAGCCAATGAGATGCCTTTAGCTGAATAAATTACGCAAAGTCATGTGATTTGGATAAACCTCACTGAATTACAGGCAGTTTTTATTTTTTATTCACACATTTACCAAATTTGCAACGGTAGTTTTGTCAAGTTGGATCAGTTCGCTGAAATACTTTGCCAGGTGTGCATTCAGAGCATTGTCCACCAGTTCAGTTCCCCTGCTGTAGATGGAAGAGGCATCGAAAAAGCACCATGGAGCGGGGCCCTGCAGTACATTCTTAGAAATGATGGTTCCTCCTGGATTATTTGGATATTTACTGGTTGTTAACTTTCTAAAGCCATTCTCATTATATGTTCCTTCAGAGGGACAAACCGAAGAGCCTGTAAGAGCTCTAGATTCAACCTTTTTCACCAAATGAAATCAGGCGTGAGAGTTCAGCGAGACAGACGGAGGTCGCTGCAGTGGATTCTTACACATAAGTGCTGAGATTCTCTTTTTCATTAGCGTGTGTGTGTGTGTGTTTGAGGGCACTGTGACGTCATAATGCTGGTCATAATGCTGTTGTATATACTTGGTGATGTGTGTGTGTGTTGGTTTGTTGTGATATGAGATTGATATCGCGATACGTGTGTTTACAGTATGCTATTGTGGGGCTGTTTGTGAAAAATGGGCCTCATTTATCTTCTAGTAAAGTTGTGTGTAAATGTTTTCATAGGCTAAGCGAAGAAGAAAACGTCATCAGATGTACAAAAGTTTTGTACGACTGATTTACATTTAACCTTGACCGCGTAACCTGCTGTAATTCATCAGAACGTAAACGATTTAAAACCAATCAGACGAGGTTCACATATCTAAGTCCCCCTATACCTAAATGTACACATACTCAGGAGCGTGGATACGAACACAGGATACGAACGTTTTTTTTTTGTGTGTATATGCTCCTGCAAAAACAATTTTGTTACGAGGTTGATAAATGAGGTCTAATGGTTTTACCCCCTTTTGGCCCCCTTTTTTTTTTTTTTTTATTGTTAAAAAAAAAAGTTTTCTTTGTTTTGAGGGGGAAAAAAAGAAAAGAGAAGACCAAAACAAAAACAAAACACCCCCCCCCGCCTTTTTTCTAAAAACAAAAAAAAAAAAAAAAAAAAAAAAAAAAAAAAGGTTTTAATTGTTTAAAGGGGATCCAACGCCCCCAAAAAAAAATCACAAAAGCAAGTGTGGAATACGAGTAAATATGACTGATGACTGAGGTATAAGGTAATGTAATCGTATAAAGACAGTGAAAAGACGAGGAAAATGCTGGGAAGATCAACATTTACCTCAGATGTGTTGATAAATTCCTAGGAAAAGGCTTAGTATGACCAAACCACTGTGTGCTAACTAAATTTACCTCAAGTATTAGTTGTATTTAATTAATTAGAGAGTGAGAATAGAACAGAAATGTTAGATGGATCAACATTTGAAAGGCTTAGTTTGACTACACAGCAACCTAACTAAATGTACATCAGTTGTTTCCTATATTTAGTTAAAAAAAACAGACAATGAAAATAGACATTCCTTTGGGGGAAGATCAACATTTACCTCAGATGTGTTGGTAAATTCCTTAGAAAAGTCTTAGTATGACGAACCACCTAAATGTTAGCTAAATTTACCTCAGGCATTAGCTATATTTAGCTAATAAGATAGTGGAAATAGAATAAAAAATTTGGGAAGATCAAGATTTACCTCAGATGTGTTGGTAAATTTAAAAGAAAATGCTTAGTTTGACTAAACAGTCATGTGCTAGCTAAATGTACTTCAATTATTAGCTATGTATAGTCATAGTGTGACCTATAGCTACATTCACCTCAGTTATTATCTATATATAGTCATAGTGTTACCTATAGCTAAATGTACCTCAGTTATTATCTACCGTATATATAGTCATAGTGTGACCTATGGCTACATTTACCTCAGTTATTATGTGTATATAGTCACAGTGTTACCTATGGCTACATTTACCTCAGTTATTATGTGTATATAGTCACAGTGTTACCTATGGCTACATTTACCTCAGTTATTATCTATATATAGTCATAGTGTTACCTATAGCTAAATGTACCTCAGTTATTATCTACCGTATATATAGTCATAGTGTGACCTATAGCTACATTTACCTCAGTTATTATCTGTATATAGTCACAGTGTTACCTATAGCTACATTTACCTCAGTTATTATCTGTATATAGTCCAGTGTTACCTATGGCTACATTTACCTCAGTTATTATCTATATATAGTCACAGTGTTACCTATAGCTACATTTACCTCAGTTATTATCTGTATATAGTCATAGTGTGACCTATAGCTACATTTACCTCAGTTATTGTCTATATATAGTCATATTGTGACCTATAGCTACATTTACCTCAGTTATTATCTGTATATAGTCACAGTGTTACCTATAGCTACATTTACCTCAGTTATTATCTATATATAGTCACAGTGTTACCTATAGCTACATTTACCTCAGTTATTATCTGTATATAGTCATAGTGTGACGTATAGCTACATTTTCCTCAGTTATCTGTATATAGTCACAGTGTTACCTATAGCTACATTTACCTCAGTTATTATCTATATATAGTCACAGTGTTACCTATAGCTACATTTACCTCAGTTATTATCTATATATAGTCATAGTGTAACCTATAGCTACATTTACCTCAGTTATTATCTGTATATAGTCACAGTGTTACCTATAGCTACATTTACCTCAGTTATTATCTATATATAGTCACAGTGTTACTTATAGCTACATTTACCTCAGTTATTATCTATATATAGCCACAGTGTTATTTATAGCTACATTTACCTCAGTTATTATCTATATATAGTCATATTGTGACCTATAGCTACATTTACCTCAGTTATTATCTATATATAGTCATAGTGTGACCTATAGCTACATTTACCTCAGTTATTATCTATATATAGTCATAGTGTGAACTATGGTTAGCTAATAGGCAGTGAAAGTAGAACAGAAATGTTCGAAAGATCAACATCTACCTCAGATGTGTTGGTACATATCTAGGAAAAAGTTTAATGGAACTAGCTAGCCATGTGCTAGCTAAATGTGCATCAGTTATTAGTTATATTTAGCTAATAAGACAGTGAAAATAGAAGAATAATGTGGGGAAGATCAACATTTATCTCAGATGTGCTGGTCAATCCCTAAGACAAAAACGTAGCGTGACTAAATTTTAGCTAAATTTACCTCTGTTCTTAGCTATATTTAACTATATAACTAACAACTGAGGTCAATTTAGTTAGCACATAGTTGCTAAGTCTTTTATAAAGACAGTGAAAATTGGACAAATATGTTGGGAAGATCAGCGTTGACCTCAGGTATATGCTGGTGAAATCGTAAGAAAAGTGTTTTGCACTATAAATACACATAGCATCGGTTGCTATCCTGTACTTTCGTGGGTTCAGCTTCCGAAGTGGCGAATATCAGAAGAGTGGGCTGTTCATGTGGAATGTTTAACTGAACACATGGTCGTATGTACATAGTAATATCTGCTACACTCCTGAGTAAGAAGTGGAAGTGTTACAGGCAGTATTAGGACGAGACTGAGTCAGCTTCCAGGATGTCCTGCTGGCGTAGCTCCAACATCAGTTTCCTTCCCTCAATATGAATCTCTGGGTTCCTCTGTGAACGTGTGTGTGTGTGTGTGTGTGTGTGTGTGTGGCATTCTCTCTGGTGCAGGCAGATGCTCGTCCTCCACCGTAAACCTGCCACGGCAGACAGAACCTGTCATTAGCAACAGGCTGTCCAAGTCATCTGCAACGCTGTGGAACTCGCCCAAACGAAGTAAGCTCGAGTGGCGTACGTGTTCCATCCCACCTCCCCCTCCTTCAGACTCCATCTTTATTTAAAAATCATTTTTTCCCCCTGTAAACACGTTGTTTCTGGTGACCTGCCTGCCTGCCTGCCTGCCTGCCTGTGCCTGGTGACCAGTAGTCATTCTCACAATCAACCCCTTTCTCCCTGTGTTGCATTGTGGGTAATTTTGAGTTCCCCTCATCATGTCTTCCTAATCTTCATGGCTTCTTGTGCTGGTTTAGCAGTGATATGGCTGGCTCTTGGTGGTGGTGGTGGTGGTGGTGGTGCTCTTTGTTTCTGTTGTTTTGTTGTTGTCGTTTTTTTTATTTTCACGCGTCACTTCCTTTTCCACCGTGGTGTTTGTTTTGGGTCGTCCCTCATCCGCTATGTGTGGTGTGCTGTATTGGTGCAGCTGGAATGTGACTGTGGCTGAATTATGAATTAACAAGGAACTGGTATGTCACTGAGGATGCTCCCTGACGTTTGATTAATAAGCTCCAAGTACTCGAAACAGAACAAAAATTTCCATCTAAAGAGATGAAGACGTTCGGGGCAAGAATCAAATATCCACGATGTTCCCTTTAGCCGAGACATGTTTGTGCATCCCTCACCAACATCTCTCTCTCTCTCTCTCTCTCTCTCAAAACAAAAACGAAACGCGAGAAGCCTGAACGCGTAAACCCCGCTGTCCTTTTCCATGACTGTTACACCTGAGAATAAACGTCTCCACGCAAAAAAAAAAAAAATCACCACATCAACCATCAACAACAGATCCGTTAAGTAGATTATGCGGCGTGTCTGCCGTACAAGTCTCTGTGTATGAGCTGTTGCTATAGAAATGATGACGTATTAAATCGGCGCATTAATATAATCCTATCGCTCACGTTACCGCCGTGCTGTTATACTAAATTAATACACACCTTCTGACCAATCAGACTCCAGAATTCAACTGTGCTGTTGTTTCAACAGAAATTACGACACGCGGTTCTCTACATACATTTTACATTTATTTATTAAGTAGCAGGTTCTTGTGTGGTTGCTTACATGTTTATAAATAACAGAATAAGAGAACATTGTATTTCTGCATTGATCTGATGTCATTTTAAAGTCCACTTTAATACATACTGAATACGAGACGGTGGCACTCAGGTACAGCTGGATGTCTTGCCGCAGTGAAGGGGGGCGAACCCAGTTGTTGCTTAGCAACAGAGGGTTGTGCAGTATACCAGACCATAGCTGATGACCTTGAATAGGTTTATTGCTCCTGCGTAGACACGGATCACTTGTTTTTAAAGTACAGCCGATGTGTGTGTGTGTGTGTGTGTGTGTACAGAGAGAGAAAGGCTGCATAGGGTATAAGCTGATTATATTTCCTAATAAAAACCATCCATTTGTGATGTTTAAGTGATTCTACCCCTGTAATTATCCTTTCAAGAAATCATCACAGACACTAGCTCCACCCACTGTTAGAACAGAGCTGCTTAGCTCCACCCGCTGTTAGAACAGAGCTGCTTAGCTCTACCCACTGTTAGAACATAGCTGCTTAGCTCCACCCACTGTTAGAACAGAGCTGCTTAGCTCTACCCACTGTTAGAGCAGAGCTGCTTAGCTCCACCCACTGTTAGAACAGAGCTGCTTAGCTCCAGCCACTGTTAGAACAGAGCTGCTTAGCTCCACCCACTGTTAGAACAGAGCTGCTTAGCTCCAGCCACTGTTAGAACAGAGCTGTTTAGCTCCACCCGCTGTTAGAACAGAGCTGTTTAGCTCCACCCGCTGTTAGAACAGAGCTGTTTAGCTCCACCCACTGTTAGAACAGAGCTGTTTAGCTCCACCCCTTTTGTTTTTAAAGGAAACTGAATGTGTAGTTTCAGCAGAGGCGAGGGGCGTGGTCAGACTTACACACCGCTCCTTTAACGAGAATATTTTCCTTCTGAATGTATTATTTTGAGAAGAGCAGCAGTCTGGACATTTCTTTAGCACTGGGTTAAACTGGGGAAACCGTCGGACTCGAGCCCCGTTTTTATCCTCCGAGTGTTTTGGGCAACTTATTTAAAATGATGCTAAAATGCCATGTTTGACGGAAAGCTTCTAATAACGACATCCACGTTAGTGTGGACAAGGAGAACAAGGTGGTCTAATGGACATGAATATTTAACGAAGAACATTGGTGTAGTGGGTGTTCGAGGAGCTCTGAGTGTTTATCACACTTCCTGTGGAGAACAGTATGAGCAATATGATCACGTGATATCAATTTCACAATAAAAATGGCAGTTTT
>CM022764.1:25826051-25833551 GCA_012411365.1 Ameiurus melas | reverse complement strand
AGAGAGAGAGAGGAGCAGGAGAAACTGGAGCAGGAGCAGAGAAACAGGTGGGAGAACCTGGGAGAGAATGTGAGAGTGTTTTATGTCAGTGTGAAAGTGGTCTTTGGGAATGTGAGAGTTTTACGTGAATATGAGCATTTTATGTGAGCGTTAACACATTTTACATGAACTTGAGTGTTTTGAAGGAAATCGAGTGTGAATGTGAGAGGATGTTATGTGAATGTGAGAGGATGTTATGTGAATGTGAGAGGAGTTTATGTGACTGCGAGAGGAGTTTATGTGAATGTGAGAGGATGTTATGTGACTGCGAGAGGAGTTTATGTGAATGTGAGAGTTTATGTGAATGTGAGAGGAGTTTATGTGAATGTGAGAGTAGTTTATGTGACTGCGAGAGGAGTTTATGTGAATGTGAGAGGAGTTTCTGTGAATGTGAGAGGATGTTATGTGACTGTGAGAGGATGTTATGTGAATGTGAATTTAGTTTATGTGAATGTGAATTTAGTTTATGTGAATGTGAGAGGAGTTTATGTGAATGTGAGAGGATGTTATGTGAATGTGAGAGGAGTTTATGTGACTGCGAGAGGAGTTTATGTGAATGTGAGAGGATGTTATGTGAATGTGAGAGGAGTTTATGTGACTGCGAGAGGAGTTTATGTGAATGTGAGAGGATGTTATGTGAATGTGAGAGGATGTTATGTGAATGTGAGAGGAGTTTATGTGAATGTGAGAGGAGTTTATGTGAATGTGAGAGGATGTTATGTGAATGTGAGAGTAGTTTATGTGACTGCGAGAGGAGTTTATGTGAATGTGAGAGGAGTTTCTGTGAATGTGAGAGGATGTTATGTGAATGTGAGAGGATGTTATGTGAATGTGAATTTAGTTTATGTGAATGTGAGAGGAGTTTATGTGAATGTGAGAGGAGTTTATGTGAATGTGAGAGGATGTTATGTGAATGTGAGAGGAGTTTATGTGAATGTGAGAGGAGTTTATGTGAATGTGAGAGGAGTTTATGTGAATGTGAGAGGATGTTATGTGAATGTGAGAGTAGTTTATGTGACTGTGAGAGGAGTTTATGTGAATGTGAGAGGAGTTTCTGTGAATGTGAGAGGATGTTATGTGAATGTGAGAGGATGTTATGTGAATGTGAATTTAGTTTATGTGAATGTGAGAGGAGTTTATGTGAATGTGAGAGGAGTTTATGTGAATGTGAGAGGAGTTTATGTGAATGTGAGAGGATGTTATGTGAATGTGAGAGGAGTTTATGTGAATGTGAGAGGAGTTTATGTGAATGTGAGAGGATGTTATGTGAATGTGAGAGGATGTTATGTGAATGTGAGAGGATGTTATGTGAATGTGAGAGGATGTTATGTGAATGTGAGAGGAGTTTATGTGAATGTGAGAGGATGTTATGTGAATGTGAGAGGATGTTATGTGAATGTGAGAGGAGTTTATGTGACTGCGAGAGGAGTTTATGTGAATGTGAGAGGATGTTATGTGAATGTGAGAGGAGTTTATGTGAATGTGAGAGTTTATGTGAATGTGAGAGGAGTTTATGTGAATGTGAGAGTAGTTTATGTGAATGTGAGAGGAGTTTATGTGAATGTGAGAGGAGTTTCTGTGAATGTGAGAGGATGTTATGTGAATGTGAGAGGATGTTATGTGAATGTGAGAGGATGTTATGTGAATGTGAATTTAGTTTATGTGAATGTGAATTTAGTTTATGTGAATGTGAGAGGAGTTTATGTGAATGTGAGAGGATGTTATGTGAATGTGAGAGGAGTTTATGTGAATGTGAGAGGAGTTTATGTGAATGTGAGAGGATGTTATGTGAATGTGAGAGTAGTTTATGTGACTGCGAGAGGAGTTTATGTGAATGTGAGAGGAGTTTCTGTGAATGTGAGAGGATGTTATGTGAATGTGAGAGGAGTTTATGTGAATGTGAGAGGAGTTTATGTGAATGTGAGAGGAGTTTATGTGAATGTGAGAGGAGTTTATGTGAATGTGAGAGGAGTTTCTGTGAATGTGAGAGGATGTTATGTGAATGTGAGAGGATGTTATGTGAATGTGAATTTAGTTTATGTGAATGTGAGAAGAGTTTATGTGAATGTGAGAGGAGTTTATGTGAATGTGAGAGGAGTTTATGTGAATGTGAGAGGATGTTATGTGAATGTGAGAGGATGTTATGTGAATGTGAGAGGATGTTATGTGAATGTGAGAGGAGTTTATGTGAATGTGAGAGGATGTTATGTGAATGTGAGAGGAGTTTATGTGAATGTGAGAGGGGTTTATGTGAATGTGAGAGGATGTTATGTGAATGTGAGAGGATGTTATGTGAATGTGAGAGGAGTTTATGTGAATGTGAGAAGAGTTTCTGTGAATGTGAGAAGTTTATGTGAATGTGAGACGAGTTTCTGTGAATGTGAGAGGATGTTATGTGAATGTGAGAAGAGTTTCTGTGAATGTGAGAAGAGTTTATGTGAATGTGAGAGGATGTTATGTGAATGTGAGAAGAGTTTCTGTGAATGTGAGAAGTTTATGTGAATGTGAGAGGAGTTTATGTGAATGTGAGAGGAGTTTATGTGAATGTGAGAGATTCATATGAATTTGTGAGTGTTTGATTTGAACGCGAGTGTTTTGTGTGATTGTGAATCTGTGCTGTCTTTATCAGGGTTGACAGCATTAGCACTTATGAATGAAATCTTTAATGAAGTCGTAAAAAATAAATCTTCTGATGCCCCAGTGTGCGTTAAATCCGCATGCAGACTTCAGTCGTAAATAATGTAAAGGCCTCACGCAGCCTTTGCATTAAATGATCAGTGAATACATATCTCATTTAATACGATCGAGAGTTTAGGTCTGTAATTATTATCTGCTGTAACTCTTTATACAGTGATGCCTCGTTATAGATCATTTTCCGCTGTATGTATATAACGTGTGTTTATTTTTATGTTAATGTATATATGTGTGTGTGTGTGTGTGTTTCCTCTCAGAGCTCTACAGGAGGAGCGTGCTCAGCGTGAGGAGGAGGAAAGGAGGCGCAGGGAGGAGGAGCAGAGGTTGATGGCGGAGCGACAGCGTCTGCAGGAGGAGAAGGAGGCGCAGGAGAGAGCCCAGGCCGAGCAGGAGGAGAACGTGCGTCTCCAGAAACAGGTGAGCGCCGCGAGAAAGGAGAACCGGTACGTCATTATTCCACAGGAATGCTGCGTGCAGATCTGCAGTGTTTTGTCTTGTGAGTTTTGTCGTCACGATTTTCCCGAACAGCTCCTCTTTATTTGCACTGCACAAAGTGCACTTTCTCTCTCTATCTCTCTCTCTCTCTCTCTTCTCTTTCTTCTCTGTAGGACTCAGTTTAATGGGAGAGCAGAGCGCAGCGAGCTGCATTAAATCAGCACACAGAGAATAGCCATGAGCAGTGTGAAAGGCCCATCTCTAACTCGACTCCTACAGAGGGGCGGATGGGGGGTAGGGGGGGTGAGAGGAAAAGGACATGGATTAGAATACACCATTTGATAAAGAATGGATGAAAAGAGAGAGAGAGAGTTGGAAGAGGATAGGAGAGAGAAGGACAAGGGAAGAAATAAATAAAGAGAGAAGGACAAAGGGACAGAGAGGAGAGAGATGAAAAGAGAGAGAAGGACAAGGGGACAGAGAGAGAGAGATGGAAAGATGGAGAAGGACAAGTGACAGAGAGAGAGAGAGACAGAAAGACAGAGAAGGACAAGGGGTCAGAGAGAGAGATGGAAAGACGGAGAAGGACAAGGGGACAGAGAGAGATATGGAAAGACGGAGAAGGACAAAGAGACAGAGAGAGATGAAAAGAGAGAAAAGGACAAAGGGACAGAGAGAGAGATGAAAAGAGAGAAAAGGACAAGGGACAGAGAGAGAGATGGAAATACAGAGAAGGACAAGGGGACAGAGAGAGAGATGGAAAGAGAGAAAAGGACAAGGGACAGAGAGAGAGAGATGGAAAGACAGAGAAGGACAAAGAGACCGAGAGAGATGAAAAGAGAGAAAAGGACAAGGGACAGAGAGAGAGATGGAAATACAGAGAAGGACAAGGGGACAGAGAGAGAGATGGAAAGAGAGAAAAGGACAAGGGGACAGAGAGAGAGAGCAATGGAAAGAGAGAGAAAGACAAGGGGACAGGGAGAGAGCTGGAAAGAGAAAGAAGGACAAGGGGACAGAGAGAGAGAAGGATGAAGAGAGAGAAAGAGAGAGAAAAATGAGGAGACAGAGAGAAAGAGAGAAAGATGGCAAGAGAAAGAGAGAGAGAGCGATGGAAAGAGCGAGAAGGACGAGGGGACAGAGAGAAAGAGAGAGAGAGACGTTTCCAGCCAGTGTGGTTCACAGTCACATTGCAGCTACATGCTGTTGGAGGGCGGAGTCTCCTGGCTCTCTGCTGTATCAGTGCGTGGTGTTTATACGTGTTTACACGTGTTCGGTGTTGCTGACCCGCGCCGTGGTGGTCATTACAGCTGCCGATATCAGATCGGAGCTAATCCTCGATACACGCTGATCGTTGGACAGGCGATATGTTAAAGACAGAAGTATATTACATCAATATGTAGATTTTACTTCCGTTCCTGATGAGAAAACTAACAGCTTAGCAAAATAAAACTGAAACCGGAGACTCCTTCCATGAACGTTAAATAAACGTCTCCTCACAGAAAACTTCAGAGGACATGCTTGTGAAAGAAGGCTTAGATTCATTTGTTATTAGACTTCGATGACGTGGGTCTGTCGCTGCCGTACGAGTCCCTGTGAACGAGCTGTTACCATGGAAACGATAACATATTAGAACAGGCGCATGAATAACCAGTGTTTTAGTGTTTTTAATGTGACTCGTATGGCTGTATGTTCTTAAAGTATTAGTGAGGAAACGCTTAGATAAGTAATGAAATGATTGAAAAAGAGGCAGGTGTAGAACTCTGCCTCCACCTGCTGGCAGGAAGAGGAAATGCTCCTAATACCTCGTCTGGTCGAAGTTGCGCTTTAGTGGTTCATCGTTTCGGACATTTACGACTGGCGAAGAAATCGTGGACCTCTCTTTATCTTGTCTGTTTAATTTTCAGAGAGAGGAGGCGGAGTCGAAGGCTCGAGAGGAGGCGGAGCGTCAGAGGCTGGAGAGAGAGAAGCACTTTCAGAAAGAGGAGCAGGAACGTCTGGAGAGGAAGAAGGTGAGAGACTGAGAATAGTGTTAGATAATGTCTGGAACAAACCGGACATTAAATTAACTGTGGCGTGTGTGTGTGTGTGTTTGTGTGTGTGCGCGCGCAGCGTCTGGAGGAGATCATGAAGAGAACCCGTAAGAGCGACACAGGAGACAAGGTGAGCTCCAAAATTACACATAAACATTAAAACATAATATAAATAACTCGGGGGAGGGGGGATTTTCCCCCGAACATGCTTGTCATTCATTCCTCATCGCCATAGTTACGTACATTGTCATGGTTACGGTCCAGTACGGTTGTGTTACATCAGAAGCGTTCTCTTAAAACTCTGATCGGATTTTTCAAAGCGATTAATCGCAAAGTAATAGAAGGAAATATCACACGTCTATCTATCAGCCAATCAGAAACGAGCATTTTCCAAAAGCTCAAAAGATGTCTAAGATCAACTCTGACTCTCGAGTCAATTGTCATAAAAATGGTTAGTTACGTTTATTGCTAAAATATTGAAAATGTTGCTATTGGGTTAGGTTTTTAGAGATTTATATATAGAGCAATATGACAAAAGTACTCGTGATAATCGTCTGCTCCCAACAGGAGTTTATAGATGTTACAGAATACTGAAGATATCTCTGAAAAGTGTGTTGTGACACGATTTATCACGATATTGATATTATATAATCATATCGCCCGGCCCTTTAATCATTCCTGGATGTTTAAACCGTGATAATCTTCTCTGGTTCACAGCAGAAGGAGGCCAGATCTCCAGCGCAGCTCAACGGCAAAGACACGAGTAAGCCGGCTCTCTTTTTCTTCTTTTACCTGAGTCACACACACACACACACTGGTTACGAGACTACAGGCCTGGTGTTTACTTCTGTGTCGTACTTTCTCGTGTCTAATAGGGTGCAGGAAATGAAAAACTGCCTGAAAGTCTCGTGCAGAAAGAAGGAACGGACAGAAGAAAATAAGAAATGAAAAAATGACCAAATGAGTCATAATGTCTAGAATTTCATATTTGGTTTATCGTAATCTTATAATAAGAAATATTTTGATCAATTTGATACTTGATAAACACATCTCATTTGTACATTCACGGCTGTTACGTTAAATAAAGTTTATTCGTTAAAGCAAAGCAAGTATACTTTATCCGTCCTCAGATTCAGTGCTCCCGCGCCGCAATTCTCGAAACGCGCACAAGATGGCAGCATTTATCGGGGGATCCGGTATTACAAAACCGATAACCGATTACGAATGATCTCTATCTCTGTGTGGTGCGATTACCCATAAACATGCTTTAACACAGAAGTATACACCAGGCTTCACTCTCTTTAACTGGTGTCACGGTATAAGGAAATGTCTACAATGATATCAACTTTCCAAAAATATCCTCCTCCCTGTATTACCTCTTGTTCCTAATGAAGGAGTACATTTATTCATTTATTCATTCAAGTGAAACGGGACACCATCCAGGATTTTTACTACTACTGTGCTATTAAACAATAAAATTGTAGAAAGTGAAGCTGACAGTACTGAATATTTAGTCCATGTTTATTTTTTACAGATATATATATATATATATGTATATATTACATAAATTTTTTTTTTATTGAATCTTTTTGCAGATTCTGTCACTGCCCTGAATCCGTCAGTCAGTCAGAGCAACAGCACTCCGGGTTTAAACCGATCACAGGGAGAGGTGAAAGCGAGGTAAACGATGCGCTGTTTACATCGGGAGTTTTTAGACACACTGCGGTTTATATACACACGTTATGTGCCGAGTCTAACGGGGACGTAGCGTAGCGTCGGGCGAATTAATCCCGCGACAGGAATTTCTTTTTTCCTTGCAAACTTCGGAATCATATTTAACGCATATTCATTCATTATTTAAATCGCCAACGATCGTTTCTCTCGTCCTCGGTTTGACAGCAATTATTTATTATTTCGAATAAATTCAGTTCGGAATCCGTGAATTTGACGCGCTGTAGTTTACCAGATTATTGGACCTTTAATCCAGTATGAAGTGTTGTAGCTGTCGTTAAACGTGACCGAGTGAAGCGCCATAATCATAAACGTGTATAATATTGTAGAATGTTTTACTTCAATAAAAAACCCACTTCCTAAACCCGTCTCTGTACCGTGTCTCCTCTCAGCCCCGTGTCCTGGAACCCTTCTCCTGTGGTAAACGGTGTCCAGGACACCAAACACCACAACGGCCTGTCCTCCAACGGAGAGCCTGCTGACTTCAAGGAGATCATCCAGCTGAGCAGCAGTAACAGCAACGGGCAGGGCCAATTGCAAAGCGGCATGGCGACCGACCCGATCTTGGCCT
>CM022764.1:25786051-25818551 GCA_012411365.1 Ameiurus melas | reverse complement strand
AAGGCCAGAAGAAGACTGGTTTCCTCTGCTGAATCTTGGTTTCATAGATCTACTTCCTGTATTTTAGGTAGTTGAGTGCTAATGTCCCTGTTGACTTGCTCACTGGGCGTGGAGTCACTGATGATGTTTGTAAAGCTGCTTTAAATCTGAATGGATCTGAACCTGGATACCCTACAGCAAATATTTACATTCTTATTAAAACACAAAACGCATACTACTTATTGACCTGGTTAGCCTGCAGCTGGTCTCCATTTCCTGTAAAATGTGTGGCATCGATACAGCTGAACTGAGGAAGTCCGCGGTCCCATATGGAGCAAACACTTCCGTACAAATGTAATCAACCTCAACTTTAATCAGTTTAGGGGACCGAATGCAAAGCATTTCAACGAGTCTTAGACTTTGATCGATCCCCAGGTCGTGGGCTGAAGGATGTAGGATCGAGAAATCAATGAGGCATCAGTTAAAGTTGTGACAGGTGTCCCGTGACTTCCAGTGATGTGTTCCCTTGCTAGTGTTCAGATCTAAAAGCAAGAGACTCCACCCCAAAACCAGTTTTTCATGATTGTACAGCACGGCCCGTTTGAACAAATGTGTTTGTTTTATTTTACTCCGTCAATCAGCAGTTCTGACTGATTTAAGTGCAAAACTGCTCTATTAAACCTGACCTGCTATGTGGCTTGCATAGTGATCACTGACAAGAACATGTTTCAAAACAGGAAAGAATATGAACGTATTTAATTGATTCATACTTTGGAATATTTAAACAAAAAAACTCACCCAGTCATTATCTATATGCTTCTACTCTTGCCACATTAAGGTGTACGAGCTCCTACTCGAGCTCTTACTCCTGCCACATTGAGGTGTACAAGCTCCCACTCCTGTCATATTGAGGTCTACAGGCTCCCACTCCTGCCATATTGAGGTCTACAGGCTCCCATTCCTGCCACATTGAGGTCTACAGGCTCCCACTCCAGCCATATTGAGATCTATGAGCTCCCACTCCTGCCATATTGAGGTCTACAGGCTCCCACTCCTGACACATTGAGGTGTACGAGCTCCTACTCGAGCTCCTACTCCTGCCATATTGAGGTCTACAGGCTCCCACTCCTGCCATATTGAGATCTATGAGCTCCCACTCCTGCCACATTGAGGTCTACAGGCTCCCACTCCTGCCACATTGAGGTGTACGAGCTCCTACTCGAGCTCCTACTCCTGCCATATTGAGGTCTACAGGCACCTACTCCTGCCATATTGAGATCTATGAGCTCCCACTCCTGCCACATTGAGGTCTACAGGCTCCCACTCCTGCCATATTGAGATCTATGAGCTCCCACTCCTGCCACATTGAGGTCTACAGGCTCCCACTCCTGCCATATTGAGATCTATGAGCTCCCACTCCTGCCACATTGAGGTCTACAGGCTCCCATTCCTGCCACATTGAGGTGTACGAGCTCCTACTCGAGCTCCTACTCCTGCCACATTGAGGTCTACGAGCTCCCACTGCTGCCACAATGAAATTGATGAAGTTGATGTTACCCCAAAGCTGATTATTTTTATTCCTCTTATACCACCGAAGTTGTACTTTTTATCCAGTTAAATTACACTTAATGTTGCGGAATATTCACTGAACAAATTCGTTCCTGTTTTCATTTACGTTACAGCAGCTATAAACAGTCGTGAGTTAGTCCCTCACCAACTAACTCTGTCTCCTCACAGAAAACATCACCATATCAGCAATAAAATATTATTCAAATCTGTTTATAAATGTGGAGCGTCTCTCGTACAACTCCCCGCGAGTGAGCTGTTACTATAGTAACGGTAACGTATGAAACCAAGTGCATTCATAGAAACCTGTGATTTGCAGCCGCGCTATTGTCTGTACTAGAAAATTAATCAACTCCTTCTAACCAATCAGAATCCAGAATTCAACAGGGTTACACTTTAATGTGGTTTAATCAACAGTGGTGAGAGAAAAAAAAAAGTAACCATTTTACTGCTCTACTTGTGTCTACAGGACGAATGTTAATCTCAACGCAGGAAACGAAGGAAGGAAGCGAGCGTTTTGAAGCGAGTTCAAGCTCGAGTTCAAGGACTTTCAATTTCACTTTCTTGCCTTCATTCATCGAGGCAGCACAGGTAAGAGGAGTAATTCGTGTTCTCTACGTTATTTTCTAGAATAATCTCTATATTAATATTGATCAGAATATTTGTTTGGGGTTTTTGGGGGGGGCTTAAAAGCAGACATTTTAGTGGATAATAAGTCCATTTAAGATGTCAGTATGCAGAAGTTCAGTGATTCTTTAACTGGAGCACTGTGAACTGCGTCATGGTACACAGAAAGATGTCTATCTTGTTTATTTTATCTTCGACTGTGTGCGGTGTAACACTGCCTCAGAAAGCATCCGAAAAATCAGTTTGAAAAAGGTCAGACATAACATAGGTCACTTCTGGAAGGTTTAAGGATATTTGAGGAATGCTGTTGATGTGCAATTTATTTGTTGTATACTATACGTGAGTATACAGTACATTGAGCACCCAGGCACAGGTGTAAAGTTTGTTATAAAGCCCTATTCGGACTGAATTAGTTTTTACATGTGGACGTTTAGATTTGGACTAAAATCTGAGATTTAAAGATTCCATTATATCCTGTGGAAAAAATAATTTTTTAAAGACTCATCGTTGAAGCCAAGTCTGAGATAAACAATAAAACGCAGAATGATAAGATGCATGTCGTATATCAAGGAGGTAACTCTGGACTTCATTTCCCAGCAGCCACTGCACCATCCTACATCAGTGTCACATGACCACCTGCACCTGTATCACGTTTCTGTTTAACGAGCACTCATATATATATAGCTACTGTTTGTACTGTTTCCTCGTCTTGCGTATTAGTCTATCTTGAGCTTCGTCCCTGTACCATGTTTTGTTTCATCGTTTATGTTTAGCTTTAGCCACAGTATTTTATGTAGTTGTCTTCAGGTCTTTGTTCTGTTTGTTTGTTTATTAAATGTTTGAGAATCTGCGCTTGCTTCCGTCTCCAACTTTGTAACGTGACAGTGCATAAAACGTTTTAAAAGTGCGACACACCCGTGAGTTTTAGGTTAATGATGTGTCAGAATGAAGCTCCTAACTTTGACTATGGAAAACCAATGAGCTTGGAATTCAAATGGGAATTTCCACTCAGGAAGTTAGGAAGGTCTCCTTAACCTTGACTTCGGCATATGACGTCACACCATGAACAGTAAATATCGCCTTCACTGCTTTAAATGAGGTTGTAGTAGTATTTACTTTAGATCAATCAATACAGGTGGTTAAATCTCTAACTCTGAACGGACTGTTCACTGTTTTGAGAAAGTAACTTCATTATTAACTAAACACAAATGATCACAAATGTTAGCTGAAATATTCTCTCTCTCTCTCTCTCTCTCTCTCTCTCTATATATATATATATATATATATATATATATATATATATATATATATATATATATATATATATATAACTCAGCAAAAAAGAAAGTTCTCTCACATTCACCTGCTTTTATTTCCGGTAAATTCCTTAACATGTGTAAATATTTGTAAGAACATAAAAACATTCAACAACTGAGACATAAACTGAAGAGGTTTCACAGACGTTTGAGGAACAGAAATGGAATAATGAGTCCCTGAACAAAGTGGAGGTCAATATCAGAAGGAAGAGTCAGTATGTGGTATAACCTCCAGCTACTTTAAGTACTAGAGTGTATCTCATCCTCATGGACTGCACCAAATTGGTCAGTTTTTGCTGTGAGATGTTACTCCACTCTTCCACCAAGGCATTTGCAAGTTCTCGTTCACGTCTGAGGGCGACAAACGCTTACATATAATTTTCCACTGCAAGGACGATCAGCTGTCCTTTCTGTCTCCCTGTAACACCGTCTTAGGCGTCTTACATTAGTCATTGCAGTTTATTGCTCTGGACACATCTGCAGTCCTCATGCCTCCCTGCAGCAGGTCTATGGCATGTTCATGCAGGTGAGCAGGAACATTAGGCATCTTTATTCTGGTGTTCTTCAGAGTCAGGAGAAAGGTCTCTTTAGTGTCCTAACTTATTGTAACTGTGACCATAATCGCTTAGCACCTGTAAACTGTTTGTGTCTTAAGGACTTCCACAGGTGCAGGTGCAATAATTGTTTACGGTTCATGAACAATGAAAAACATTGTTCAAACACTTTCCAATAAAGATCTGTAAAGCTTATTTGGATTTTACAAAATTATCTTTACAATACAGTCCCCTGAAAAAGGGACGTTTCTTTATATATATATATATATATATATATATATATATACCTGACTGTCTCTGCCAGAAAGCTTTAAATGGCTGTGGTTGGATCTTCCAGCAGGACAATGATCGAAAATATACATCAAAATCAACACAAAAATGGTTTACTGACCACAAAATCAAGGTCCTGCCATGACCATCCCAGTCCCCTGACCTGAACCCCATAGAAAACCTGTGGGGTGAACTGAAGAGCGTCCACCAGCATGGACCTCGATGTTTGAAGGATCTGGAGAGATTCTGTATGGAGGAACAGTCTCAGATCCCTCACCATGTATTCTCCAACCTCATCAGGCGTTATAGGAGAAGACTCAGAGCTGTTATCTTGGCAAAGGGGGGTATTGACTAAAAGGGTGCCAATAATTGTTGCACACCTACATTTAACAAATATATTAATTTTTTGGACAAACCTGTGTTTTGTTCGCAATTGTTTGATATCCATGAGAGCAGAGTATTTTTTGTGAATTTGTCAAACAAAAGATCAAAATGTTCAACAATAAAGACAAATTTTCACAGCGTTTTTTGCTCATATTTACCAAGGGTGCCAATATTAGTGGAGGGAACTGTATATCTAGAAGTTAGAATATATTCCTGATCAAACACATTAAGTTATTTACTGTATATGCCTCAAAACCTATACCAGACTGACGCCAAAGACAGTAACAGGTGGGCGGTAACAGAGTACATGTATTTCGTTACTAAGTACTAATTCAGGTATCAAGACTTTATTCAAGTATTTCCATCATTGCAGACTTTCTACTTCTACTCCACTACATTTCACTGAATACTTTCAGCAGCATATCACTTGTCGTTACTTATTACTCTGATAAAACCGGGTTGGCTGAAATATCCGAAGACGAGGCCGGGGTAGTGCAACTCGTTTGGCCTTATCTAAGAGATACAGTTGAGGTCATAAGTTTACAAACGGCTTGCAAAATCAAAGTCAATTTATGAAGCACTTCAAAAAAAAAAAAAAGTGTTTACCAAAGTGCTGTACAAGCATAATCAGAATAAAACAGTAAACGCATACAACAAAACATAAAACATGAGCAAAATAAAAAAAAAACAGCTCTCGTACGGAGTTACGCCAAGGAGTAAAAATCAGTTTTAAGACTAGATTTAAAAGCAAAAAGTGTCTGGGCCTGCCTAACATGTAGAGTATATTATTATTATTATATATTATATAATATATTATATTATACAATGATCTTTAAACAAATTTAAGGTTATCCATGCTTTAATAATGATTAAAATGGTAATGATAAAATAAATAATAATCATAATAAGAGGGATCATTAAGATTGCATTTAGTTTTCTGTTTAGTTCTGCCCTGAATACGCTATTTCACATAACAGCTGTTTACATAAAGTCCACAAGACACAATAATACCTCAATTTACACAAATGAACCGGTTCGAAAGTTTACACACGCCTGATTCTTAATACTGTGTGACGTTACCTGGATGATCAGCAACTATTTTAATGTTTTGTGATAGTTCTTCACGACGCCCTCACAGGAGCATGGTGGTGGAGCGACGTCCTAATAGAATCTTGGTGTAGTGGCTTCAACAGCAACATAGGGAAGCAAAACAGAGCTCTTGGCTGAAACGGGAGGTGGAGAAACTTCCTCAGTTGAACAGGATGGCTGAGTGGCATCCTCAGCTGTATAGGGATGCTGAGAGGAGTCCTTGGTCGCACAGAGAGTCTGAGCTTCGTTCTCCATTGACCTTGCAGGCTGAACTTGGTCGACTGTGTGAGCAGACTCATCTGTATACAGAGCTTGGTTGGCTGCGTCGTCAGTCTCAGGCATGAGAAGAACTTGGTTGGTCATGACATCTGCTTCAGACATGAGCAGAACTTGGTTGTCCATGTCAGCCGACTCGGGCGTGAGCAGAACCTGGTTAGTCGTGACGTCGGTTTCAGACATGAGCAGAACCTGGTTGGTCGTGACGTCGGTTTCAAGCTTAAGAAGAACTGAGTCGTCTACGTCAGCAGACTCGAGCATGAGCAGAACTTGTTTGTCCTTGTCAGCAGACTCGGGCTTGAGCAGAACTTGGTTGTCCATGTCAGCAGACTCGGGCGTGAGCAGAATCTAGTTGTCCGTGACAGCAGACCGTGATCAGAACTAGGTTGTTCATGACATTGGCTTCAGGCGTGAGCAGGATCTGGTTGGCCTTGACGTCGTTTCAGGTATAAGGAAAACTTGGTTGGTCATATCAACAGACTCTGGCATGAGCATAACTTGGTTGGTCATGACGTCGGTCTCAGACTGAAACGTGGCGTGGAAGGTCACATCTTCGATCTCCAACTGGAATGTGGCATGGAAGGTCACATCATTAATCTCAGACAGGAACTTGGCATGAGCAGAGCTTGGTTTTGCTATCTCTTCGACCTCGGACAGGAACTGGGCTTGAGAAATCGCCTATTTGACCTCGGACATGAACTGGGCTTGAGAGGTCGTCTGTTCGACCTCGGACAGGAACTGGGCTTGAGAGGTCACCTCTTCATCCTAGGACATGCACTGGGCTTGAGAGGTCGTCTCTTCGTCTCTTCGAAAACAATAATGACACACATTCGGGAAACAACCAATGACAAAACAGGGGTGGAGTCAGAACATAACCATAACAAAAGCACTGTCCAATGTAAACCAAGTCACTGTCATGAAAGACAGTGCACGTGCATGCGCTTCGGTTGACTCAAGGGGAAATCGTGACAAGTTAAGACTGATGTCTGGTGAAAATTTGATGTGAATAACCTCATTGGAAATATCTTTACTGAAAAAATTGTCGACGCGTTTAATACTTATTTCCCACGCTGTACAGTAACTCTGTCAACGCAACACCATGTCTCATCTCAGTTAAATGAACACACATTTCAATTCTTTATGTTAACGATCACAACATTCTCATAATGACGTTTAAACTGTTAAATAGCTTTAGAGAGGTTCACAAACCATTCCTGTATTGACTCAATCACAGGTCAGGGTACAGAGTAACATCGTCCCATGTACCTTCTGATCAACCAGGTCAGCTCTGTGTGTGTGTGTGTGTGTGTGTGTGTGTGTGTGAGAGAGAGAGAGACATTTACTAGGAACTTCAGATAAGAATCTTTCTCATTTTAGCCTGTGTAACTTTAAGATAATATCTTACTATGGTACATTTTCTCATACTGCTGCTATATTCACAACAGGAACTGGGTGAGCGAGTGATTTTAGACAGGGCTTTAGCATTCACCCTACACACACATGCACAGCAATCTCACGTCACGTCGGTAAACCCACATGTTCACATTTTTATCATTTCAACCTGACAAAAATATCTGGGATAGATATATATCTATATATATCTATATCTATATCTATATATATATATATATATATATATATATATATATATAATTTCCAATCTGTGAGTCTGAGGTTAATTATTTCCACTCTGTCGCCGTATTTTCCAAACATAAGGTTGTCCATTAAGTCATTGACCACAGTGTTCTGATTTTCTGGAAAGATCAGATAAGAAATTTTGCCCACTGTTTGGAGACTAGACACATGGATTTAAAAGAACACACACAATCACTGTGCAGCAGTACAAATAAACTGATACGTGTGACATGCGTAAAATAAAATATCAAATACCTTTACAAGCATCGTTATAGCACAAGTCCTGCACAAAACAACGATATCTGACACACGCGTTATAGTAACCATCGCAACATAACTTTAGTGAACATCACAAAATATTTCAGCGGGATTCTTCTGGAACACTGCAAATATGCTATCTAGGGTGTTCTTACTGTGGGCTCTAATGGCTGCCCTTCAAATACAGTTTTAATCTCGATGATTATGGCTTTCAGCTCATGGAAATCAAAACTCCAGTATCTCAAAATATTAGAATAAAGAATTTATAATACTGAAATGTCGGCCAGGTTGCTTTAATAGCGGCCTTCAGCTCGTCTGTACTGTCGGGTCTGGTGTCTCTCGTAGATTCTCTATGGGGTTCGGGTCAAGCGAGTCGGCTGGACAATCAAACACAGTTTTACCACAGTCAGTAAACCAGTTACTAGAAGTTTTGGCACTGTGGACAGGTGCTGAGTCTTGCTGGAGAAGGAAATCAGCGTCTCCATAAAGCTCGTCAGCAGATGGAAGCATGAAGTTCTCTAAAATCTCCTGGTAGACGCTGCATCGACTCTTGACTTGAGAAAACACACTGGACCGACACCAGCAGATGACACATGGCTCCTCAAATCATCACTGACTGTGGAAACTTCACACTGGACTTCCAGCAGCTTGGATTCTGTGTCTCTCCACTCTTCCTCCAGACTCTGGAACCTTGATTTCCAAATGAAATGCAACGTTTAGTTTCATCTTCCCTGTGATTGTGGTTGTGTGTACTGGACCAGACTGAGAGATTAAAGCCTCAGGAAACCTTTGCAGGTGTGTGGATGTTAATTCACTGATTAGAGCTAATAAAGAAAGTGGTCAAAGTGGTAAAAGTAGGCCGGCGATCTGTGTAGCCTTTACTCATGTTGTTATATTTCAAACGGGTCAGAGCCAGTGTTCATAAACATTTCATCTGGTCCACATACCACTGCTGAATGATGGTGATAAATCATCTCACGCTGGCTGTCGACACATCAACAAACCATCAGAACAAGCAGATCAAGCCCAAAACTGAAATGTCACCCAATCTGGATGTGTATTTAGCCTGTGTGTATGGTGATAATTTTGCATGCTGTCCACAAGTGTGTGTGTGTGTGTGAGAGAGAGAGAGAGAGAGAGAGAGAGAGAGAGGCGATGGGATTTCTCCTGCACTAATTATAACACAGTGACTCTGCAAGAGCAGACCTCAGACCTCTACTACACTGACTACTCATGCGAGTGTAATTTGGATTTGTTTTGTTTCCCTGCTGCAGATGGTTGATGTTCTCACTGCTTGAGGAGATACAGAAACCACCCACGTGCACCAGAAGTGCAATATTACCACTTTGTTTCATAAGACGTCAGCCTTCTATGGAACGGTAAGGAGATAAGAGCATGACTGAGAGTCATTTCAGTTCTGCACCTGGTTTTCAGTTGAAGTCACGTCTGATGATGAATAGTTAAGTCACGGACCGAGCGGAGGGGTTCAGTGTGAATAAAAGCCAATGCACACATTTTTACCATTTACAGGATACAGTTTTCTTATTTATGATTTTAGAATTTCAATATTCAACATTCAAGAGAATAAAAAAACATTCAAATGTATCATATCCATATTAATATTTCTATATTTACTATTTAATAACGTCCACTTTCCATATCTTGCTTATGTAACTTTAATTAAAAAATAGATCATGAATATGTTTTTTACTGGAAAAAAAATGTGGAATATAATAATGCGTTCCATTTATAGATAGACAGACAGACCGAAAAGACAGACAGATAAACAGACAGGCAGATAGATAGACAGACAGGCAGATAGATAGACAGACAGACAGATATATAGACAGACAGTCAGATAGACAGTCAGACACAGATAGATGGACAGACAGACAAATGGTCAGACAGACAGACTGAAAAACAGACAGCTAAAAAGACAGACAGACAGATAGACAGACAGACAGATACATAGATAGACGGATAGATAGATAGATAGATAGATAGATAGATAGATAGATAGATAGATAGATAGATAGATAGATAGATAGATAGATAGATAGATAGATAGATAGATAGATAGATAGATAGATAGATAGGCAGACAGACAGACATACATATAGATAGACAGACAGACAGATAGATAGACAGACAGACAGATAGATAGATATAGATAGATAGATAGATAGATAGATAGATAGATAGATAGATAGATAGATAGATAGATAGATAGATAGATAGATAGATAGATAGATAGATAGATAGGCAGACAGACATACATATAGATAGACAGACAGACAGATAGATAGATAGACAGATAGATAGATAGATAGATAGATCAGACATTCAGACAGACAGACAGATAGATAGATAGATAGATAGATAGATAGATAGATAGATAGATAGATAGATAGATAGATAGACAGACAGACAGACCACTTTACTAATCCCAGAGGGACGTACACAGCAGCAAGCCAAAAAGCAGAGTGTGCAAGCAGGATTATTCAGAAATATCATGGACAAACATAAACCTATCCCATAATAAAATCTGTTAAGAATATATAGTCTAGGATGTGAAGTGAATCTATGAGCACTCTCTGAGTGAATTTGAAAGTATCAGTGCAGTAGCGGGGTGCTAACCACAGCGAAGTGTAATAAGTTGTATATAGCACTTTTCTAACATTCAAGAACTCTGTACGCATATATACACACGAACAAGTAGGAAACAAAGACTAGCGAGAAGAAGAAAGAAGTGTTTGGAGAAGGTACATATTAAGTCGACTTTTAAAATAGGAGAAGGAAGTGCAGGCGTGAAGGTTTCGACTAGAGGGCTCTGAAAGCAGCTTTCAAATTAAGCATGGGTGAAAGTCGGGCCATGCTGCGAAGCTGATAAAGAACAAAACAAAGTGTTGTTAAAGATAATACACGCAGATTGTGAACTTTTGTTGATTCAACAATATGTCCATATGTCATGGAGGTATAGTGTAGGGTCTATAACACCGTCATATCGTATCCTACATAACCAATACTGTGTATAGGTAAACGTTTGAGGATTTGGCCAAAGACACGAGTACTGGACGTGTCAAAATGATTATTTTTTAAATTAATGTAATATTCGAAGTATGTTCCTCTAGCTATCTGAATAATGTACCCAGTTTTCACCACATGGTGTCGTAGTGAATGATTTCACACAGGTGTCATACTGTGCATTTAAAAAGGTTTAGGAAATCGAACGTGTGTGTGTGTGTGTGTGTGTGTGTGTGTGTGTGTGTGTGTGTGTGTGTGTGTGTGTGTGTGTGTGTGTGTGTGTGTGTGTGTTTGAAGACTGAATTACAAAGTGGGCCACAATGGCCATCATTAATGAGGAACGAACTCTCGTCTTTTCAAGCTCCGCCTCTTGTTTGATCTGTTTTCGCATGAAGTGTTTGACATATATTTATGGAGAAGTTTCAGGGTGACATAGCTGTCCATGAATTAAGACGGAAATGTTGCACATTTGATTGTAGATTAGATTAAAAAAATGTTTTTTTTTTTTTTTGCTCAACTAACCTTTTACCCAGCTGTAATATTATAGCTCATAACTTTTGAAAACGGTTGTTTATGATCTGTATTTCAAGCTTCTCTGATATTACCGTCTGCTGTTAATCGGGATCAGTCTCTCCATTTGGCCCTCCATGTGCAGCCCTGTGGGACGGTTGGTGACCAGAAGTCTAGCGACAGCACTCGGGGATTAGCCGTTGTCGCTTTAAGACGTCTGTAACAGGTGGTCATTATGGAGATGGGGGTATTCGTTTCACTACGCTCAGACTCAGAGGCCCACAGGAAGCGTGCACAGGGGTGTGCTCACATACCGTGTGTATGAACGCTACTCTTCACAAAGGCTCATCGCTCAGCTGTTTGCATAACAAGCTAACGCCTCGTGCACGTGCTCGTGAATGTGCTTGTTCCTTCAAATACTGGAAAAATAAATAAATAAATAAATAAAAAAAACCCACATGTGGCACATCCTAGTAAATACAGTCTTCAAATAGGAATTTTAAATGATTATTTTTAGTTTATGATGAAATACTGGGCTTTTGGAAAGGAAAATAAACGGAAAGAAACGCTATCGCAAAGGCGTCAACGTTCTTTCCCGCTTTGTAGCTTGCACTTACGGAGTCAAGTCCAACACAGTGTGAGTTCCCAGGTGTGTGACCAAGTTTCAGCGACTCAACGCAGTGTAATACATAGTTAATCTAGATCAGGGGTGTCCAATCTTATCCAGAAAGGGCCGGTCTGGGTGCTGGTTTTCATTCCAACCGAGCAGGAGCCACACCTGATCCCACCTGTATAATCAGTCGATCTTTGCTTTCAATAGACTCAGGTGTGGCTCCTGCTCGGTTGGAATGAAAACCTGCACCCACACCGGCCCTTTCCGGATAAGATTGGACACCCCTGATCTAGATCTTTTCTAGATCCTGTAAACTGTTTGTCTTTCTCTTTTTTTTTTTAAAGTAGTATCTTCATTGATCAGAAAAACTCCCTTTCTGACCTCTATAGCGCTCTCAGTAGTTAGTCTCGGGTCTCTGGAGTGCAAAATAACATCAATGCCTTAGGTTGGCTGCAGCTGAGGATTTAATACAGAAACCAATGAGCCATGTTTAGAAAATAGAGTCACTGAACTACGAAGTTGTTTTTTCTCTCTCTCTCCATACATCAATCAGCTTGGCTCCAGTATGAGTGCTGTTCGAGCCGGTGAAATACTTTTCAGCATTACTGAGTTTTAGATTGAAGCTGGATTAAAACATGGCGATATATTGTCATTGCTTAGTACATACGCTATGGTTAAAGCACAAACTTTTCATGATCGGTTACAGTACTGTGGACAGCATTATGGGTAAAGGTGGATCTACTGTAAGTGCATTGAATACGGTCTCGGCGTGAGAAAGGAAGATGTACATTTGATTATCATTGAGCTGGATCCAAGAGTGGTTTATCAAGTGAGACAGTGTGCAGAAAGTCTAAAGCATGCAAACACACACACACACACACACACAGAGCCCTTTTTTTTATACCTTTCTCCTTTCCTCATTCAAAACAGACCAATCTTCTTTTCCACAATTAATTATTAGTCTATGTTATCTTAAATTTGTGGAGCATGCGCACTTAGTTGTTGTTCTTGAAAAGGTTTTATGAGGACAAGGTTACACTCAGACAGAGTGTTTGTTTCTTGTTTCTCTCTGACCAACACTCAATTCTTATGCCTCAGTGATCTTCTGTCTGTTTCTATTTGCCATCCTAGCTGATTATCTGCCCGAGGCCTTATCATAACATGTTAATTGGTATCCGGCCTCAAGGTAGTTGTCTTACAAAAGCAGTTTCAATGAGTATCTAATGCCAATTTACTTCTGTGCAGAAAGGTGCAGGCTGATACAGAAAAACAATTATTGAACAGTAAGACACAGAACTCACCTAACTCAGTACACACTTAGAATATAACTTGATCAAAAAGTGCACTATGGATTCAGATTATGCTTCTAAATATTGATTATACATATAGACTATACTTGTTAACTAATATTGTTTAGTAAATTACGCTTAAGTAATCATTCTAAATGTTGGTCCTACATATTCATTACACTTTATTAACATATCCAAATGTTAGTTACACATATTGATTAAACTTCATAAATATTTATATAAATTATTTTGTTATTTTGTTGTACTAAGCGGTTATTCTGACTTACTAAGTTGTTATTTTGATGTACTAAACGGTTATTCTGACTTACTAAGTTGTTATTTTGATGTACTAAACGGTTATTCTGACTTACTAAGTTGTTATTTTGATGTACTAAACGGTTATTCTGACTTACTAAGTTGTAATTTTGACATACTTTGTTTTTATTTTCACTTAAGTCATCATTTTAAAGTATTAAGTTGTAATTTTGACTTAAGTCAAAAATAATAACATTTACCAAAATAACAACTTAGTATGTAAAAAATAACAACTTAGTAAGTCAGAATAACAATACATGAAAATAACAACTTAAGTGAAAATAACAACATAGTAAGTAAAAATTACAGCTTTGTACGTCAAAACAACTCAGTAGGTCAAAATAACAACTTAGTACGCCACGTTTTCCCCCACACATGGTAAGGTTCAGCTTCTGTATGACCATTTTTGTGACCATTATTATGCGTGTGAAAACATTAGTATTTGTGTGAAAACATTAGTATTTGTGTGAAAATTTGTGTGAACCGTGTCTTTTTGTCTCGGAAAACTTCACTGTTAGAGAAAACCATTTGGCTGAAACGCGTTCCCTACAGCCCTGGCAACCCTCACCAGCGCCATTTTGAACACGTGTGATTTGCGTCCTCACAGGTTGAATCAGTATGACATGGCAACCCACGGCGCTTCAGGAACAGGAAGGACATTTGACCCCCTCGCTCGTGCGCTTGACTCTCTGCGGGAGAACACACGGTCCGACGCTGTAAATGGCTGCCGCGCGATTAGTCCTGATGTGGACACTGAGTGCGGTGTAGTGAGTGTAGGAGGAAACCGACACAGACACGCGCTTTTACCGGAGATTAACGGAAACGCGGCAGAGCGCCGTAGAGCCGAGCTGTGAGAGCTCGCGCGCGCCTGGACAGCCAGGACAGCGTGCCGAGTGCGCGTGCCACTCCGAGATCCAGGTAGGGCCGCGTTCTGGTCCACTTCCTCTTTATTATTGACTTTCCTCATCGTGACAAAACAACCAGGTAAACCCACGCGCTTACTGACCAAACCGTGTGTAACCTCAACCAGATAAACCCACGCGTTTACTGACCAATCCGTGTGTAAACTCGCCGCGTCGATAAAACCCGCTTAGCTTAGCTTAGCTGTTTCGTGCTAGCCCGTTTTACTAGCAGTGTTAGCAGAACTAGCAGCTAGCGTTAGCTCACTGTAGCGCTGTTCATCATAACATAGAGTTAATTACCCGTATATAACTACATTATAAATATTATTTTTATATATATACATACATATACATATATACATACGTTATATATATATATATATATAAATATATAGTGTGTGTGTATATGCACATTCACAGTATGTGTGTGTATATATGTATATATATATATATATATATATATATATATATATATATATATAAAATAAATAAATTGTGTGTGTGTAAAGTTGATCTGATCTAATCTAAATAAGGAACTGATCGGACAGACAGCGGTTTATAATGTTGGATCGGATGTCTGATCTGATATCGGATCCTGTTCGGATCCTGTTCGAAACGGACTGAAATATCGGAGTTAGATTTGGAAAAGAAGAGTGGGAGTTGTAAATGTTCACATGTCGACGTGTTTAGTTTCTTCTCTTGTCAGGATCGATTTTGATCATTTTATTTGATTTGATCTTTATAAAGAAAATTCTAACATCGCTCTGTGTTCGCTGGGAAATGGAGCATATATTATATTATGTATATTTTTTAAATGATATTTCTTACAAGATTTATGAGTTTATAAAAATATAATAATAGTAATCACAAGTTACATTGTTTCTTTTATAATCTGAAGAAGTGTAGTTTTGGTTTTTATTAATAACGCAGCCTTTTGTCATCAGTGCATTTATTTATTTTTTATTTATTTATACAATTTCCTTTATATCATAATTTCCTTTATATATACTTTAATCTTCTACATTATATTAACAAGCCAGTTAAATGAGCTATTATCATTATTTATGGATTTTTTTTTTTTTTTTAAATAATAGAAATAAACAATTGAATATAAAAAATAATGCTGGGGAATAAAATAAGAATATTTTATATAGAATGATACTCCTTCCGTTATATAAAGTAGTTAAATGACCAATAAGTAATAATAATTATTATTAATAATAATAATAAGACATTCCTGAATATTGAGTTGGTTGTGAGGATCTGATGAGATGTTCGTCTGAGTAAATGTGGATGTAAGGACACAGTGATTTGAAGTGGGCAGCATTGATTATCCAGATGTGTGTGTTTGTGTTTAAATCAGCATGAACATGGTATTAAAGCACTGTGTTACTCCAGGACGAGGGTCAGGGTGTTTAAGTCATGTCTCATGCTATCCGACGTTCTGTTAATGTCTCTCTCTCTCTCTCTCTCTCTTTCTCACACACACACCACATCCTGACTCATTTGCTTGAAACTCCAGCGAGGCCAGAATCTGTAATGCGTCTGTGAGGGGTCCAGTGCAGTTTTCACGCCTCAGGCACTTTCTCCTTCCTGATACTGAACTTCGGGCACGAGACCAGTTCTTCTGTTTCATTTAAAAACTGCTGGGATTTATTAGGACTTTTAATAACTGGAGCTTTAAAAAAAAAACACGTCCTGGACAAAACCGCAGATTTCACACACATCTCTTCCATTCCTCATTGAATAAATGTGTGTATGTATGGTAAAAAGAAATACACTCGGGTCTCTTTATACTTGTATCATGGTCTGTCCAAATACTCTATTGTGATTGGCTGGGAGGCGTGCATTAAAACCGTATATACCACTGTATATCCTATGAACAGCTGAAACCATAGTAACATACAGTTGAACTCTCAACTTCATTATTAGTGGTCAGACGCCGTAATTCACACACACGATCTCTCTCTGTATCTGTCTCTCTCTGTATCTCTCTCTCTCTCGCTCTCTGTATCTGTCTCTCTCTCTCTCTCTCTCTCGCGCTCTCTGTGTATCTGTCTCTCTCTGTGTATCTGTCTCTCTCTGTGTATCTGTCTCTCTCTGTGTCTCTCTGTGTATCTGTCTCTCGCTCTCTGCATGTCCCTTGGAGATCCGATGATGTTAATTAGCTTTCAGGTCATCAATCTGGCCTGTTTGAGTTTCGGGAATATCCGACGTGGGGGTGGAGACGAGCGGGACGGGATAAAGATTAACTCCTGTTAGAAGATTAGACTTTGGTTCTCATCGATCTGTTCTAAATGGGTTTTTTTTAAGCGGTATTTTTCAACATTTGATATGTAAACATTGTCTTGTTTGATTTGGCATGCTAAATGAGCAAATCCTTCTGTGTGAGAGTCGTAGAGAATATAGTGTAGGCTAATACTTGCAGTTTTCAGCAAATCTCTAGGTGTATGGGATAGCTGAGTGCTGCCGGCCTTGTGATTGGTAGAAGGGTAAGCAGTGCCGATGTTGTAATGAAGTATATTCAAATAAAGCTAACTGTCAGCATAAAAACCCCCTGAGGTGTCCGAGTTTTGGTTATCATTCTCTCTCTCTCTCTCTCTCGCTCTCTACCCACCCCTCACTGTCTCTCTTTGCTGAACTCTGCTCTCCCCCCTCCTGCTAGTTTTGAAGACGAGCCGATTCCCAAAATGTCCAAGGCACCGAATTCTCCTTCTCATTCTCGGTCCCGCTCGAGGTCTCGGTCCCGCTCGAGGTCGTATTCGCGATCTCGCTCCAGCAGCCGCTCGCGCTCCAGGTCCAGGAAGCATCGCTACAGGTAACGCATCGTCTTCCGTCTGTGGTTATTCCTAAAACGGCAGCGGTGGTGATCTTACGGAGCTTTTTATGCGTGTATTCTTCTCTAAAATCAAACCAAACACAGAGGAACCTTACAGAAAGGTCTTTGTGACACATCGATCCCGTGCTGAATCTTCAGCTGCACTTACTGTTCTGTGGAGTTACTGTAGAATAATACGAAACGTGATTGATTAAATTCACAGAATTCATTGAAACTGTTAACTCGGACTAACCTCATGTTATACACCTGCTGCTTTTGGTTGCCTGGAAACCTAACTGACTAGACAAAATTTGCCAAAATCTACAGAAATTTGGGAAAACTGCAAGAATTATCTTTTTTTTTTCCCTCACTTGAAAATTGGGCAACTGTGAACGGAGCATAAAACAGGCTTTTCCTGGACACCTCGGTTTCTGACTTATCTATCGGTCATTTTCCTGCCAAAACAAGACACCATAGCACATATTTATTTCCTGCTGTAGTAATCCATCAAGCTGGCCGTCCTTAAAGTCCCTAATATTGTAGCTCTGAGATAATACAGTGCCCTCCATTAATATTGGCACCTTTTGTTAAAAATGATCAAAGCCTGTACAGCCACGTGATACTCCTGTTTTGGTGAACTCTGAGACCTTTAATAAGTGCACAACTCTTTGGTCTGTCTGTCTGTCTTTCTCCTCATTTGTTTGTGTTGTTGAGGAGTTGCTAAGTTGCTCCGTTGCTCGGAGAGCTTCCTTTGGGTGATCTTACGAGAAAATTCCTCCAGTAGTTTATTTTCCCCTCTGAGCTGGTGTTTGTTATTATTAATAATAATTTTCCACTGTTTTACTGATTACGTTTACTCAAATGATGTGCCAATTATGAAAAGCAGTGTGTGTGGTGTTAAAGAGCTTACATGGCAGAATAGAACCGAAGATAGAACCGGTCATTGTCTTGAGTTTACTTGGTGAGAAACAGTGCAGTTGTATACTGCCCCCAAGTGGAAAATGACACAACTTGCCCCCTCCTGCTGTTTGGAGGCTCTTTCACACCAGCCTCTTTGCTTATTAATTACAGACTTTGCCTAATTATTAAATAACACGCCAACCTTCCTAACATGCCTGCACGCTTAACAAAAAGCAACATCAGCAACGTGTCGGCCAGCTGGACTAGTGTATATACCTCAACAGAGAGCGAGAGAGTGACATGAGCGAGAAAACAGATCAATAGGTATGCTCCTGCCCTGTAGGGGTATATATGGGGTACATTGTGATCAGAATGCAAATGGGGTCTCTCAACAGGTCTAGCTATGACCGCATAAGCCAGAAGGTAACACGAGCATTAGGGCACCCTAGGACATGTAGCGTCCTACCATTCCACCATCAGCATGCCCACAAACCCTCATGGAAAAGCTCAACCTAAGCTTAAAGACTGAGACCATGTCTGGGTCCTGATCACTAATTGGATAATACTGTCGCATAATTGACAGGCTCTGTAGGAAAAAGCTCTGCCCTTGCTGTAGGCTTCATTATTCTAGTTGCCAATTAAAAATCCTGCCACTTTTAATAATAGCCAGTGGAAAAAAAGTAAACCGTTAAAGTAGACCAATAGGTCACTCGGGTAATGGGGGCTAAGACTGTTCGGTGCTTTATAGGTCATTAGTAGGGTCTGACTCTTACTAACCTGCCTGATTGCTAACTTTAATTTACTAATAACTCACGGAATTAACATGCAAACTTGCTTTATCGGTCCCTATGTCTCTCCATCTCTTGCTCGATAAAAATATTTATCAGTTTGTCTTCTCTTTTTGTCCCCTAGCTCCAGATCTCGCTCCCGTTCCCATAGTCGTGAGAGAAACTACCCTTCGAGAGATTTTCAGAACAACCGGGGGTACACGCGTGGTTTCCGTGGCTACCGGAGGCCCTTCTATCACAACCGTGGCCGGGGTCGTGGTTATTATCCACGTGGTTACCACAGAAGGAGGGGGAGGAGGAGGGGAGGAGGAGGTGGTGGTGGTGGTTATGGTTATCGCAACAACTGGCACGGAGGTCATCGTGACCAGCAGCAACCCCATGAGCACCACAGCCCCAAAAGGGGACGCTCGCGCTCCCGCACACCCCGCAAGCGCTCTAGGAGCCGCAGCCGTTCCCATTATTCCGGCAAATCCTCTTCCCGATCGCGTCACTCCAGCTCATCTTCGCCATCCCCGTCCCCGCGACGCCGCAACTCTGGAAAAGCTTCCTCCAAGGATTCAAAGAATAAGAGCTCACCAAACGAAGGAAAAGGCAATAGCAAAGAAGCAGAGCCCAAACCTTCCGTATCCATTCCCGAGGAGCCACCGAGCAAATGGGAGAGTCTGAGTGACTACACCACCAGTCCTAAAACCTCTAATCCAGAGCCTACAGCTCCACTAGGGAGTCAACCTGAGGTTAAAGTGTCCCTTTCTGGAGCTACAGGTAATGGTTCCTCCGTTTGGAGAAGCATTAGTGGTCCTGAAAACAAGAGTCCCCCAAAGCCAGCAACAGCGACATCTGGATTTGGCTTCTTCTCCAAGGACGACATGAAGGCAGGAGAGAAAGCGGCCATTTCCACAGCGTTCAAAAAGTACGTCACGTTCACTGTGTCTGAGAATTGCAGTCCTCTCTTTTTATTTAAACCAACATCCCTCTCTTTCTTTTGTTTCTCTCGCACAGTATTTGATTTATAATCAATCTTTCAAATGTGTTTAGTCTGTGCACAGCAAACAAAGCTCCTTGGAAGAAAAAAGGTTAAAATGGAAGTCAACTCAATTCAAACGCAAATAAAATGCCAAATCTTGCTGGCTGTTGCCCTGTGCAATGAGGTTGTTTGCAATCCCATAATTTAGGAGATAAAGCTTAGATGATGTAAGTATATTTCCTAAAACGAGTCCTGGTCAGTCATGTCTGCTGTGGTGCAGTTTTTAGTGCTCAATGTTTGCTTGTGATAAGTTTATTTATTTATTTTTTTGTACATTTCTTTTTAGTAAATATGTTCGAGCAGCTACACTGTAGAGCTGAGCGATATAATCAAATTATATCAGTCTGCAGGTTTATCTGATTATTAAAAAAAAAAAGAATAAATTATTTAACGTGGGGGGGTAGGAGTTCAACCAGACGAATTCATCTTGTGCAAAAACGAACTTGGATTTCAAAGGGAGATTGTAAATCGTCAACGAGTGATCGAGGACTATACTAGGTTCTGTGAGGACTTGAGGGTGAAGCTTGAATTGGGAAGCAGGAGAATTAGATCAAGGGACTTGGAGGATTAAAGAACTCCATCTAACGACCGAAGAACGAAAGCTGAGAACTAGGAAGATATGGTTAGTCATTCAGTTTGATGTGTCAGTGTATCAAACAATACAGTTAACACTATATAATAGTCATAAATTACTGCTTATATCCTGTAAGGTATAATAAAATATTTCAGTTTAATCAAGGAGTGGCAAAAATAGTGTGTATTTCATAATGGTTTTTCTTTTGTTTTTTTTTCTTCGCCTATTTTCTCGTATCCTGTACGAATCTTAATCACCTGCTGTCTGAATTCCGGGTACATCTTTCCCTGTGTCTTAGTCCTGCCCCCTTTTGTCCGTGCCGCCGAACAGACAAAACCCTGAGCGTCTTAACTCTCGTAACGCCGTTGTGTTTATCGGTGTGTACGCATCTCTGCTTCTGTTCACCACAGAGCACGTGAACGTGTAGATTCGATTTCAAAACGAGTTTAGTCGCAGCTAATAACGTTACTTTACAGCCTCGACTTCATATTTGCAACATTCCTGACCTTGTTTATGGGTAATTAATTATACGTATTTATAAATATTAAAAAAATAAACCCTAAGTTGTATTACCTTTTCCTCTGTGATGTCGTAACATGCTTTATGTATGTCCGGCCACGCCCCCTTCCCCAGTTATATTTATGGGACAAATCCCTGTGCCTCAGACACGCCCCCTTGACAGATCAGTGCACCAGTAACATCTTATCCGTGTTTAATTTTGCACCTTTCTAATGCACAGCTTTTGTTGTACAATGAGTCTGAACGGATCACACGCACAGTAAAGTTTCCATTAGTGTGCTTTTATAAGGTCGACTTTTAAAAGAATCGAAACCCGCGCTCCAAGTCACATGTTCCAGTGGTGCTCATTTTTGCTGTACAGAAAACGTATCCCCGATCCGAAGGACGCGTACCGTTACACTCCTACTTCGACCCATCGAACTGTTGTCAAGGTGTTTTGTTCAAATAAAACGTAGGTCGTAAATATTTTCCCTTATCGCTCAGCTCTACTATAGATTCAGTTTCAGTTCGTTAAAGACTCAGGATTTAAACATTTTCCTTTTGGCAGCCGAAATGTGTGGAAGAATCACTCTCGATCGTTTACTACAGGTTTCTGGCAGAGAAGAAAAAACCTTCATCCGACTGGGATGACAATCAGGGCGAAGAAGCGAATACCAGCGATGCGGAAAAGGAGAAGAGTAACCGTAAACAAAAAGCCGCTTTCGAGCTGGATCAGGTTTATGTCGAGTCGAAGGCCGATAAAGGGCTTCCGTTTCTGGACGAAGTGGAAGAGGAGTACTCGAAGAGCCTGAGAGAGCGAAAAACCGAGGACGAGCCCAAGTACAAGGCCAAAACCACTCTGTCCGCGAGGGAACTGTTCGAAGAGCGCTTTGGGAAGTGGGACAGTGACTACGTGCCCAACAAAGATTCATCTCAGCGGGAGGAAGAAATGGAGGAGGAGGAACACGTGATGGAAGAGCTTTACCGGAGCCGCAAGCAGGCAGCACGCAAAGAAGAGAAGGCGGCCAAGAAGAAGGAGAAGAAGAAGAACCGCGTGAGTCCGACTTCCCCTTCACCAACCAGAAGCGCAGAGCGTAGCAAGCCCCTGTTCCCTTCGGCCAGGGAGTCGTCGCCTCCCGCCAGATCCTCTAAGAAGAAAGAGCCCGAGTTTAATTTTAGCCTGAAAACGTTTAACGATGACACAGAGAGGTAATCGATGACCAAAATTGCCGTTTCCTGAGCTAGAGTTGCCTGACGCGTTTGATATATCTGCTTGTTTTTTGTTTGTTTTTGTTTCCTTCTTTTTTTTTTATAGCTCATCTGGTGCTTTAGCCAAAGAAAGACGTTTGTCTCAGGATCTTATATACCCTGTTAAGAAAGAGCATGAGGAGTTCCGCTCCATTTTCCAGCACATTCAGGCTGCTCAGCTTCGCCGCAGCCCGTCAGAGCTGTTTGCTCAACATATAGTCACCATCGTCCATCACATCAAAGGTAACGTCTTAATCTTAAACAGTTTCTCTTTTTCGACTCTGCTCTGTTCACGTTGTTGTGGTATTATCCTGCTCTTGATGGAGTTCCTCAGGGTTCCATGTTGGGCTTGCTTTTATATGCGTATTAACGAATTAATCCCTGGCATTTTTTACATAACGGATGGGAAACCCCCCACCTGTTTCTTGTTTGTAGCTCAGCATTTTCGCTCGTCCGGGATGTCTCTGAACGAGCGATTCGGCATGTACCAAAGAAAAGCCGCACAGATGGAAATGATGAGGCAAAGAAAGAGTCCTGAGATCCACAGGTACGAGCAATTACGCTGTTGAATTCTCAGATTTTCATCCAACAGCAGATCCATCAAAGGCTCGTTTTAATTCGGTCACTTACAAAGGGGTTGTACGGCATAGTCCAAGACTAACAATTAATTAACAGATTAATTTTGTTCAAGACGTGCCCAGTTTAAGTTTGTCGTTTATTGAAGGGGTCTCCAGCGCCGCTGCAGGTTTGTGTGGGAACGAACTTGTTTGACGAGCATTCCACGGCGGATAAAAAGGTGCATGTCCTCCCTTAATAAATAGAAAACGGAATATTTGGCAAACTGCTGTGGTGCAAGAGGAATAAAGCGCTGTGCGATACGCTGTTGTAGGAAAAGAATCAACTTCGGGTGTTTAACAGTAACTGCCTCGTCACACCACCCTGTTGTTTATTTTCCCATAACGTCGTGAGCACCAGTGTTTTATCCCTTACATAGTTGAAAATTAGCCTAGACACGCTCAGAAATGGAATTTCGGCGTCTTTAATTAAACGTGACCATGGCGAAGGTTAATGACGATGAGTTTATTCCTCTGTGTCCTGACTTTTATTTGTTTTATTTATTTGTTGTTTTTCTTTTCTCGGCCTGTCTCTGTCCCCGCAGGAGAATCGATGTGTCTCCCAGTGCTTTTAAGAAGCACGCTCGAGTGTTTGAGGAAATGGAAGAGAGCGACTACAAGGTGACCAAGCGTTTTCAAAATCTGAAATTCCAGCCCAGTTTGTGTGCCAGCTGAAAGAGCAATGTGCTTTCTCCCCACTCCCCTACTCCCCCCTCCCCTTTTAAAGGAGGCGCAATAATTCTAAATACACAAGACCCCGAGTACCTCTCGTATACACGTTACGCCCTCCTCCTCCGCCCTCCCTCCCCCCCAGCAGCTTTTCTGATATGATTATTCTGTGGGTACGTTCATGCCCAAACAAAAAGGCTAATCAAAATGGAAGTGACTATTGAGATGGTGTTGTCCAAGCCTTTCAGTGGACATCTAAACAAAAGCCATAGTAAGTATTTTCTCCTTGGAAGTGCATTTGAACACGTGGGGCTCTGTACTAATCACCATGGGGAAAGCATGGAGCATGCTGCTTTCCCATGAGATCTGGGCACTGTTCTGTTCTTGCCATTTTTGTTAAGGGAGGGGGGGGGCACTTTTTTCAGAGCTCTAGAGTACATGCACTGTGTTCTTTATCACATTTTTTTTAAGTGCTGTTGATTTTAGAAACACTGTTTTTTCTGTTTAAAATTTTTTTTTTATAACGGACAATTAAAAAAATAAAAGAAAGAGATAGTAAAATTGTTAGAACTGCCCACCTGTGCTTTTCAAGATCTGTAATCTTTCAGAGCTATATTTTTTAAACTTTTAAACGAGTCGTAAACCTTCTTTCCTCATCCCATGTGTAGATGATAATGCTTTATTAGTTTTGCCCTGATGCTAACGATTAATGTAAAGCTTCTAGCTACCTAAAAACAGTCATTGTGACCATTTTACCTCGCGTGGTATCACCCCATGCGTAGATAAAGTGAGGAGGGCTTCAGATGGTAATGTAGTTCCAGTCATTATCCAACCGTTATTATCCTTGGAATTTTTTCCCCCCAAAATTGGAGTTTATGAAAATAAATATTAGACTTAAAAAAATAAAAAATTAAATCTCACTTCTGGAGGATTAAAGATCTCCACTAGCGCCATGTTATAGGCTTATGGGCGTATTAAACTGTGCTCTATGTGTTTCTCTGTATTAACAGTAGATGGCGCACCTCGTATGGATTATGGTTCAAATTTGGACCTCTGTCTTGTACTGTACATTGTTCTTTCTGCCTCGCAAATATGAAAATATTCCGTTCAAAAGACTTAATTGAGCAGTTATATATCTATCTCTCTGTATACGTTTTCCTTTAAAAATGGGATTAAGGGCGATACGGTAGTTTTCTGTGCAGTTTCTCAGAGAATAAGTGTATATTGTCTAAAAGCTGCACTTTGCGTCTGAAACCTGTTGAATGTGTTGCATTTTTGACCAACCACAAATGATTGACTCTACTGCTGCTGCTTTATTATCTCTTAGACTAATGTAAGACGTGCTGAAGGCTTACGAAGAGTACCGCGGTCTAAGATTAACCTCAGACCCGTCGTGTTTTGGTGTGCTGCTGTAAGAATGATTGTATGTTTGTTTTAAAGTGCGTCGCTATGTGTGTCTGCAGGATTATGGTAAAAAATATGAAGGAGAGACAATGGACCTGCGTTTGGATATTGAGCGACGTAAAAAATACCCCAAACGTGAGGGGGGCAAAGGCTCAGCCGGGTCACGCACCCCCAGCCGAGAACTCTCTCCTGACAAATCCTCCAAACACAAGAAGTCCAAGTAAGTCCTACAGACGGAGAGCGTCGTCCACGCGCCAGATTCTAAACACGGCAATGAATCCTGGGTGTTGTATGTTGAATTGTCACCTGTAGAGAGGATGAATCGTGCTGTTGTAGGAAACTAATCAACAGAACTTACTGGCACTGGAGACTCCTTCCATGAATAATAAACAAACTTCTCAAAGAAAATGTCACCGTATCAAGAATCCTAGGTTTTTTTCCTTTAGAAATACAGGCATGTATTATTTTGTTTCCATCTGTTTTTATTATTAGCATTAGATTATAAGGAGTGTGCGCCATACAGGTTACTATAGAAACGGTGACGTATTAGAAAGGGCGTGTTTAATATGAACCTGTGATTTTTGCGTTGCAACTGGAATTTTGAATAAATCAGTTGATGATCTGTGGTTGAAGTTGTTCCCCGTGTCTAGTTATTTCATCTCAAGCTTTCTTCCACAGTTCCAGTCTGAAAGAAATCTAAATGACCTTGATTAACGATCTTCTTTTTATGTATTTTTTTTTTTTTTGTCGTTAAAGGAAAAGCAAGAAGAAGCGCGAGCGTTCTCCTTCCTCCTCGTCCTCCTCTTCCTCTCCCTCACCCCACGCGTACCGATCCAGAGAGTACCATGGCGAGGACATGGAGCATATGGAGAAAGGGGGCTTCGATAAGTCCCGCCTAGGGCCGCGAGAGTACCCCCGGGACTATGAGGGGGGCCACGTGGAGAGAGGAGGCTTCGAGAGAGGAAGAGGAGGGTTTGAGCGTGGAGGATTCGACCGACCGGGATACGATCGAGGACGCGGGGGTTACGATCGGGGATTTGTAAGTCCGAGCGTCAGTTTTCACCTGATGAAACGGTTCCATCTTAAAACACCGAGCATCAGTAAACGCTTTACGTTAAAGAAGTCTTTCATGCATGATGTGATGTTGGGCAATACGACAACAATATCGCCATACATGGTCATGATGCGCTTTTCTAGGGTATTCCGAGATCTTTTCATTACGTTATTACAAACTGACTGGAACTTTACTTGATCTTTCAAAATTTTCAAACTTGTTTTATTTTATTTTTTTTTAAACCAAAAGGAAAATTACATTTGATATATTTAGTATTTTTATTAATAAAATATTACTGTTATTTCTGAGCAAAGCTATATATGCGTGAAGCATGTTGCGTAACGTAGAAGCGCCTGGAGGTATCGTGATGCGATACTTCTGTCATATCGCCCGCCCCTAATGTGACGTGCCACTGCGATTAAGACAGATCTTAAGAAAGATCTCTAAAATCTTGACGTCTAAATCCAGAACCTTTTAAGAAGCCGTGTCGTTGCAGGCTAGGTTCGAGATGATGATGATGGTTGAAAGTCTTCTGTTTTGTAAATAAATGACCTTTTGCTTTGCAGCCTAGAATTAGAGGTCGAGGATGGAACAGGGGAAATTACCCCAGCAACAATAACAACGGAAACCCTGCAAATATAGGTGCGCCAGTACGCCCTCCGGAGGAGGAGTGGGACCCTGAATACACCCCAAAAAGCCGGAAGTACTACCAGGTACTTGGTCTATATATACACACACACACACACACGAGTGATTTAGACTTTCAGATCAGACTTGTCGTTTTAAACGCTTGACATCTTTCTCCGTGTCTGTGCAGCACGATGACCGCGACCGTGAGGGAGAGTTGAAGTGGCCGGACGGGCGTGGCCGTGGGCGGGGCATGTACCCGCGCAGCAGAGGCGGCTCCTTCACTGTGCGAAGAGGTGCTGGCCCAAGCGGGAGCAGCGGCAGCCCCAAGTGGACCCACGACATGTTCCAGGGAGCCACGGAGGAGGGAGAGCTGCCCGACGACGGAGCCGAGCACGGCCTCAAAGATGAAGAAAAAGCACCGGAGAGCTCCGCCTCTAAACCCTAGACCACACCCACCCACTCACTCACTCACTCTTTGTGTTTTTTCATGTTTTTGTTTTTATATAATTGGGTTAATTCACTACTGCAGTCCCCGAACGCCAGTGTGTTGTTCAGATGGAGTGTTCAGCGCTGTACTGCTGAGCCGCTCTTTCTTTATTCAGTCTCGCGTTTAGAACAAAATGCTTTCCGGTTACTTTTATTTGATTGTTTTGGGAAATTATTTTTTACTCTGTAATTTTAGACCTAGCAGCTCCAGTCCACTTAAAAGTCTAACTGGAAGTAGTCCTGTGTGTACATGACCTTTTTTTTTTTCTTCCCCCTACCCCCCTCTTTTGTTTTTCTTTTTGCTGTGTGCAATGGAGACACGCACTTGTGCCTTAGAGACGGGAACTGCAGTGAAGTGGAGCTCTCTTATTTTTTTTTTTTTTTATTTACTTGCTCACTCTGTCTAATCCCTCTTCCCCTTCTCTCTGTCTGACCGCCCCTCTTTCCTCCTGCCCTTCCTCTTATCTGGAATCTCGATGTGTACCGAGGCATGTGCGCGCTGCGCTGTACAGGTCTCAGACTTCGTTTTAACCCGCCTCGTCCGTCCCGTTGACGTTAACCTCCGAGCCGTTTTCCCCCTCTGGAATACGCTTCCGCTGTGTGTTTTTAATGATCCGTAATTAATAAGTCACCAAGAGAGTTAGAACTGTAGTGGGATTACTTTCAGTCATGATTGTTTTTTTTTCTTTCTTTTCTTTATCATGTTCACTGTTGCGTTGTATAACTGACAAATGAGATGATTGTAATGGCTTAGAGATATTTTTTTTTTATTATCTTTTTTTTTTTTTTTTACGTGTAATATTAAAAGAAAAAAAGCAACACCCCATCAGGTTTTAGTCAGTAAAAAGTCTTTTTGTGTGTCAGAAGAAGGGTTATTGTGGAAAAATAAAACATGGTCTTTGTATGCAAAAAAAACGCAGCTGAACACCCCGTGTAATTATAGATCTTGTCGTAATTCCAGTGATCTGAGTAATGAGCCATAATTATAATGATAATAATCATCTTAGATGTGTGATTTTGAAAGAAGTTTTCAGCTCCGCTTTGTAGACTCTGCTCCACCCTTTTTTATTTGCAGTGACACATTTATTAATCTGTTTTTGTTACAGTTTTTACTGTTCAGGCAACGCTCTAGTTTCTGTCTTTCCTCGTTTCCGTTTCAATAAAAAACAAAACAAAAAAAAAAACAATCCTCTTCCTTGGTTTATTCAAAGAGACGTGTTTGTGTTTGCAGCGGACTCGTTAAACGTGCTGCCGCTCTGCAGCTGGGAGGCGTTACACGCGGAACGTCATGGGAACGAGTCCGCTCTAATCTCTGTACTTAACACGCATCGATATCATCTGCAGTAACGCACATAGTTGTGACAGCTGGACCAAAGCTGGGCCTCGTCGGCGGGGTTCAAGCTGCCACGCTGTGGAATAATACAGGGGGGGGAAAGTGAGATGGATGGAGAGCACGGCTTCGGTCAGTAGTTTGCGAAAGTTTTAAGCTGAACAGTGGACTTCTCTAAAGCGTTCTTCTGCGGTTCTCTGTAGAAACCGCTTGACAATGGTGTTTTCCACAAACCAAAGAGGAGATGCGCCGACTCCTTTTTGTTTCGTTCTCGCTAGCTGGCTAGATGACTTTTTTTAATCGTGAGCGCTTTAACGCATAGATTTGAATAAAACCAAGTTTTTTAGATGGTTTTATTATGAAAAAATGGCATTCTAATCAAGTCTGTGCAGGGTTACGTGGTTTTATGTATTTTTTTTGTGGGAAAACTACTCGAATTGGTGAAAAATCGCAATTGTAGGAAATCGTTTTGCACGATCTTTGCAGTGATGTTTGGTAGTAAATGATATATATATATATATATATATATATATATATATATATATATATTTATTTTAAAAATAATATTTAAAAATAAATTAGCCTTTACTCTGAATCGAAGAGCACTTCGGCTGAATGCGCGTTACGTTGTGATGTCACATGAGCCGTCTCGGTCCAAATCCGCGGTACGTTTCGAAAAATCGCAAAATCCGAAGAATGTTGCGGCGTTTCCTTGATTTTGCGATCGCACAATCGAGAGATCCTGGAGAGACTGACTGTTAAACTGGAGTTCTCAGGCATATAATAGAAAATGAAAGGAGAGGAAATGTAACATGAGTTTAACAAATGCGGTAAGTATGTAGTTTAGCTCGGACGTTCTAGGCTTTATTTCGAAAATCTTAATTTATTTGATTAGACATTGTGTTGAAAGGCTGAACTGTCAGGACTCAACACTTAACAATAATACCAGGGTGACGGTGTAGATCACAGTGCAGTGATTTACATCTCATCTATTTTTAACAGCCTTAAATGAGCGGTGTTCTTGACGCTGTATGCGAAATGGTTCAAATGGTCCAGTTTTAAAAAGGGCAGCAGATTGGATCTGTAAACTCTAATCTTTGTTAGACAAATGGACCCTTCTCTCTTATTCATGCAGTTCTCTCTAAATCTGTACGGAGTGTTTTGCTAAATTGGGACTATTTCTATAAAGTTTTATCTAAGTCAGTGGTGCAGCGTTGCAGTCGCACTGGTCACGCTCTGCATGCAGTTTCCCCATGTTCGAGGGGGTTTCATCCGGTTTCCTCCCAAAAATGGGATTGGTGACTACAATTCCCTCCACTAATATTGGCACCCTTGGTAAATCTGAGCAACGAGCGCAGTGAAAGTGACTTTATTGTTTAAGCTTTTGATCTTTTGTTTAAGAAGAAATAACAAGAATGCTCTGCTCTCACGGATATCAAACACAACACAGGTTTTATATATATATATATATATATATATATATATATATATATATATATATATATATATATATATATATATATATATTATACACTATACACACATACTTTAAATATAGGTGGGCAACAATTATTGGCACCCTTTTAGTCAATATTTTGTGCCTCCTCCCTTTGCCAAGATAACAGCTCCGAGCCTTCTCCTATAATACGTGATGAGTTTGGAGAATACATTGTAAGGAATCCTATTTTGTGGTCAGTAAACCATTTTTGTGTAGATTTTGATGTATGTTTTGAATCATTGTCCTGCTGGAAGATCCAACCACGGCCCATTTGAATCTTTCTGGCAGAGACAGTCAGGTTTTTATTTAATATCTGTTGATATTTGATTTGAGTCCATGATGCCATGTGTCCTAACAAAATGTCCAGGTCCTCTGGCAGAAAAACATCCCCAAAACATTAAAGATCCACCTCCATATTTAACCATGGACATGAGGTACTTTTCCACACGGCTACCTCTCTGTGTGCTCCAAAACCTCCTCTGGTGTTTATTACCAAAAATCTCTATTCTGGTTTTATCTGACCATCGAACCCGATCCCATCTGAAGTTCCAGTAGTGTCTGAAACTGAAGACGCTGGAGTTTGTTTTTTGGATGAGAGTAGAGACTTCAGATTGTAGTTTTGGAGACTTTCTGACCCCAAGACACGACTAACTTCTGCAGTTCTCCAGCTGTGATCCTTGGGGATGTTTTATCCACTCGAACCGTCCTCTTCACAGTGTGTTGAGACGATAGAGACACACGTCCAATTCCAGGTCGATTCAGAACATCTCCAGTTGACTGGAACTTCTTAATTATTGCCCTGATGGTGAAATGGACATTTTCAATACTTCTGCTATTTTCTTATAGACACGCCCCATTGTGTGAAGATCAACAACCTTTTGCTGCACATCACAGCTACATTCCTCGCTCTTACCCACTGTTATGAATGAATAAGGGAATTTGGCCTGTGTGTTACCTCATATTTATACCCCTGTGAAACAGGAAGTCATGCTTAAACGATTTCCTGTTCATAGTCACCCGGGTGTACTAAAAAAAAAAAAAGTCGAATATCAATAGGAACATACTTCAAATATATTTTTCTCATATGAATTCATAGGGGTGCCAATAATTGTTACACACTTATATTTAACAAAGATGTGTGTGTGTGTGTGTGTGTGTGTATATCAGTAGTCACTAACCCTTTTCCTTGCAGGTTTCAAATCCTGTTGTTAGATGGTCAGGTGGGCAGGCTTATGGATGGAGCTAAACTACCATAATTACTAGATGGTAATCTTTATTTCAGATTAATCTTACATTATTAAGACCTTCTCAATTATCTAAACTTAAAATAGTCAATTATAAGAAAAATCAAAGTGAAATACTACGAGATAAATAAAACTACTCGACTACTAAACGACTATTTTGAGTGATTCCGCATGGCATCGAAGCGTGGTAGAAATTGGAGGTCTCAAAATTCCTAGCTGGAATTACAAGTTTTACGAGGACCTACAAGTCGTAATCTCGTAATTACGGCACGGCGTGAATGCAGCTCAAGTCTTCAGGAAGGTCAGATCTCCAGGAACAGGGTTGGTGACCACTGTTCGTAGAACGTGTGTGAACGTGTGTATTCCTGCATCAGGAAGTGAGTATTCCCGGGATATTCTCCGTGTATATATCCTGACCCTGACCCTTGATAGAGTGCTGAATGAATGAAGGAGTTGAATGACTGCTGATTGAGCAACAGAACCCAAGATGGAGAAGAGAGATGTATGGTGTAGATACCATCACCAAATGACACATCACACAGAAACTGGTGTGTGTCTCTGGTGAAACTTTTCGAGCAAACGCTTTCTGACATCTGTAATCATTTTAATGTCCCCCAGGGAGGAGAGTTGTTTCTTTTAGACTGTGGGAGAGCAGAGACAGGAAGTGCAGGCCTGAGAAACGAGGGGTGAAGTTTCTGCTTTAGCGTGGGACTGAGCTGCACGAGATGCCAAAAAAGAGCTTCGACTTGGGTTTATTTTTAAATTCCGCCGAGACGTCATAAAAGCTCTGCGCACTTACAGACACTCCACAATAATGTAGTATAAAAGGTTTATTCTTAAACGTGTACAACAAATACGAGGGGTTTATCACCGTGTGTCAGTCCCAACGAAGTGCAAAAATATTCGCCAGATACAGTACGTCGTATCGGGTGCATCTCTCGTACATCACCAGCTAGTGATAGTGCACCCGTCCGAGCGTACCCGTCCCGGTGACTAGGATATCCGGCTGTCCGTTTCTCCAGATTTCTCTGACGATGCGTTCGCGCTCTTCTAAACGGCGAGCTCGCTCGAGCTCGTCAGCCGAGGAGAACACGCTCATGCTCATGATGGTCCC
>CM022764.1:25758551-25783551 GCA_012411365.1 Ameiurus melas | reverse complement strand
CGGGGGAGTGAAAGAAGTAAAACAGGCAACAAATGCCGCACACAGGAAATGACTTGGGAAAACATGACTATCTGAAAGCCACTTCTCAGCCTATGGAGTTTCATTAGCGTCACCATCTGATCAGAGCTTTCACTCACAGTCCTCCTAACTAGTTCACAATCACAATCTGAAACAGAAGTGCTTTCCACACACTCTACACTGTACACATAACCCCTTTCCTTTTACACTGTACACATAACCCCTTTTCCTTTTCCCTTTGCACTTTACCTTTTACCTTTTATCCTTTACACTTTACCTTTTACCTTTTATCCTTTACACTTTACCTTTTACCTTTTATCCTTTACACTTTACCTTTTACCTTTTACCCTTTACACTTTACCCTTTAGAGTTTTCCCTTTACACTTTACACGTTACCTTTTACACTTTACCCTTTAAACTTTACATTTAACCTTTACACTTTACTTTTGACCCTTCACACTTTACATTTGACCTTTTACACTTCACACTTTACCTTTTACACATTACCCTTTACCTTTGACCCTTTATTTTTTACACTTTACATGTTGTATTTCATGTTCAGTTTTCAAATGTGCTGTTGTGTTTTGAATATTTATGCCACTGAAATGACGTATTAGGTTGTTAGTGTACGTATGGTCGTGTTTAGAGTTCACTTCTGGTTTAGGACACAGCCGGAATGCGTTTGGGACACAGCCATGGTGACTCTCTGATCACATGACCCTGCGACCCCAGGCCAGAGACAGAGGGGCGGTGCTGTTCTCTTCCTGCCCACTTCCTGTTTAAACACTCATAATTACTGCAGGGTGAAATCTACTGCCTCTAGCATCCACCCTGATCCCTATCAGCTCACACACTAAACACACCGGGGTCGGGGGAGAGACGTCTGTCTGTCTCACCATCTTACTCACTGTTTTCACTGCCTCTCTCTCTCTCTCTCTCTCTCTCTCTCTCTGTAGTACTATCAATCTCACTCTGTCTGACAGAGACAGAGTAAGATGGTGAGATAGAGAGACAGACAGAGAGAGAGAAAGAGAGTAAGATGGTGATCTTTCTCTCTGTCTGTGTCTCTGTCTCACTATCTTACTCTGTCTCTTTCTCTCTGTCTCACCGTCTCAGTCTCTGTCTGTCTCTCTCTCTCTGTATTACTATCTGTCTCACTCTTTGTCCAACTCACTCTGTCTGCCTCACTCTCTATCTGTCTGTCTGTGTCTCTCACCACCTTACTCTGTTTCACTGTTTTACTCTCGGTAGCACTCTTTCTCTCCATATCTTTTATGCTTTATGTCTCTCTCTCAATCTGTCTCTCACTCCATCTTGCTCTATCTGTCCTTCTGTCTCTCTCTTTGTCCATTTTATTCTCTCTCTCTCTCTCTCTGTCTCACTCTCTCTCTGTCTCTCTCTCTCTCTCTGTCTCTCTCTCTCTCTCTGTCTCTCTCTCTCTCTCTGTCTCTCTCTCTCTCTCTCTCTCTCTCTCTCTCTCTCTCTCTCTCTGTCTCTCTCTCTCTCTCTCTCGTTGTTAAGGACTAAATTATTGTTGTCGTAACTCTTTCCGCACTGAACACAAAGTGTGTGGTTAAACTAAAGTACAAACTGTGAAGCTCCATTACGCAGCAATGCTCCCTAAACACACACACACACACACACACACACACACACACACACACACACACATACACACACACACACACACACACACACACACACACACACACATACATGCACATACACACACAGGAATGTAATAACAGGCCGTGGTTAGTGTGAGTCAATTCAAGTGACTTCAAGTATTTGTTTAGGAAGCCACGACATCTTAAAATATGTCAATCTGACACGCACACACACACACACACACACACACACACACACACACACACACACAAATAACTATCACAAAGACAAAACACTGCTGACACACACCACTTCCCAGCAGACACCCTGTTTCCTGTAACCATCAACCTGCTACAACCCGCACCACCACCACGTGTGTGTGTGTGTGTGTGTGTGTGTTCAACCTCTAATTGATATATTTCAGGATTCTGATAAACGTAACCCTAAAACGTCGCTGTACAGTAAATAATGACCATAAAGTCTCAGTAAAGCCACTGTAAAGAGTTCTGACATCACAGCGTTGACGGATTCTGATTGGTCAGAAGGTGTTGATTCATTCTCTATAACAGCAGCTCTGACAGTCGCGCAGCTCAAATCACGGCTTCATATTGATGCGCTCGTTATGATACGTTATACGTATGAATACTAGGCTGAAAAAGCGGTGCAGTTCTTTAGCAGGTTCTGTTTAATCACGTTTTCTACATTTCCGCAAGAGAGTTTCTTCATTTATGAACAACGAACAGATTAAAATGACGGGAACGTTTCTCCCTTCAATACACCCGTGGACCGTTCCAGAATCTGAATTCCAACTGCCGATGATGTCACATGTGCTGACCAGCCGACAGCCAATCAGCTTTGAGAACACAAATTACAGCCACCTTGCTAAAACTCAGGCGAATGATTGGTCTAGCTAGCAGATCCAGACAATAATAAAGATGCAGCGACATTAGAAATGACACCAAAGCGTGCGAATTAACGACGTTTTCCTCAGATGTGTTGATAAATGATTAAAAAAAACCCCACTTCATACAACTACATCTATACTGTAATGGCACGTAGCATCGACCGCTAACTGAAATTCCATGGGATCTCCATGTGATACTGAGGAAATAGCCATGTTCTTTAACGACTCGTGAAAATGTCGGCTTGTGAAGTCACGGATGCCGCACGAGAGAGCCGTGCATCTGGAACGTTCTGGTCAACAGGATGGACACGACACCATCTGAACGCGATTGGTTAAAAACGCAGGAACAGGAACAGGTCGAGTCACACACTGCGAATGTTCTGTTCCTCTGCGTTTTCTCGCAGTTCGTCCGTGTGGAAGATAAAACCGCTGAACGCTGCAAAGCAGGAGGAGACGTGCACGCTGAATTGTAAACATACACACATGGCGCTCTGCTCTGCTGCGGTTATTACTCGTCTGAACCGGTTTCAGCGCGAATCAACTTCAAAACCGCTCAGACGCTCAGACGTCCTCACGGAAACGCCGGAAAACAACAACAAAGAGTCAACACACCAAACTGTTTTCATTCATTTCCAATGTCGCAGTAGTGATGCTCAAACACACTGCTCTCACTGACCAATCACAACGCTCGCAACGCCACCACAGGAAGCTCAAATTATTCATAAACACAAACGCTTTCTTTCTTTCTCTGTTCATTTCTTTTTCCTTCTGTTCTCATTCGCCGTTCGTTTTTTTTCTGGGTTTTCTAAATTTGTATTTCAATCTGTTCTCTCTTTTGATTGTTCATTTCTTTTTCATTCTCTTCTTTTATTTTTTTTTCTCTAATTCTTTTCTCCCTTTTGTTTCCTTTTTCTACTGTTCTCTCTTTCGTTTGTTTCTTCTTTTCTTTTCTTATTCTGTTCTCATTCTCTTCTTGTTTCTTTCTTTCATTTGCATCTCGTATATTCTGTTGATTTTTTTCTCTCTTTCTCATTCTCTGTTCTCTCTTTAGTTTGTTTGTTTACTTTTTTCATTCTCTTCTTTTAGTTTTCTTTCTTTCATTCTATCTTTCTTTCTTTCTTTCTTTCTTTTTCTAATTCTTTCCTCTCCTTTGTTTACTTCTTGCTTTTCTTTCTTTCATTTCCGTCTCGTATATTCTGTTCTTCTTTGATTTTTTTCTCTCTTCACATTCTCTGTTCTCTCTTTCTTTGTAGCATTTTTTTATACATCACTTACTTTTTCTTTCTACAATCCCTCCATCTATTCTTTTCATTTTAAACAACAACAACAATAACAACAACAACAACAAAAATATCTTCTATCCTTCCATCCCTTTCAGCTCATTACAAATACAGTGCTTCTTTCATTCTTTCTTTTTACACTCTTTCTCTACTCTTTATCCCTCTATTCCTCCTTTTCTCCAGCGCCTTTCTTTTATTTCTGTTATAATATTCATCTTTGAGTGTTTCGAACTTATATATATATATATAACGATCTAGAATAATTCTTTGATTAAAAACGACCGTTTGAGAATCCTCACTTCTCTTTTCAGCTCCTTGTGACAGAAATGTTCAGAAATGTTCCATATTATTATTATTATTATTATTATTATTATTATTATTACTGATAACACACTGTGTAGTCTAAATAAATCAGAGTTACCAAACACACACACACACACACACACACACACACATACATACACACACACACACACACACACACACACATACACACACACACACACACACACACACACTCACCTCTGTTAATAAACCATCAGATTCTGAATAAAGATATCCGCTGTGTGAATCTTCCAAAAGACCAACAGTCCACTGGTGCAGGCAGACAGTGTGTGAACACGAATCAAGTGTGGGCCTGAAGAGTGTGTGTGCATGTGTGTTTTAGAGAGAGAGAGGGGGGGGGGGAGGAACCTCCGTTCCTCCCCTCTCTGTCTCTCTCTCTCTCTCTCTCCACTGGGCAGGGCAGAGAGGACTGTGAGTTTGGGACACACACACACACACACACACACACACACACACACACACCTTTCCACAGAACAAGGCAAAAGCTGCACTCCATTAGCAATCCTCACTCTCTCTCTCTCTCTCTCTCTCTCTCTCTCTCTCTCTCTCTCTGAAAAAGCTAATGCAAGAAAGGCAAATTAAAACAAATGATCCTGAATGCTGATTGGTCAGAAGGCATCAATGAATTTTCTACAACAGCAGCTCTGACAGTAAATCCCAGCTTTATATGAATGTGTTATGTAGGTTATCGTTTCTATAGTAACAGCTTGTTCACAGACATGCCCATTGGTATGGTGAAAGGAGATGTTTATTTGATTGTTATGGAAGGAGTCTCCAGTTTCAGCGCTAGTACTACAACTACTACATCCTCAAACGGAAGGTGGAGGAGCACAAGGTCTCGAACATCCACCAGCTCCATGATGGAGGTCATGGAGGAGTGGAAGAGGACTCCAGTGGCAACCTGTGAAGCTCTGTTGAACTCCATACCCAAGAGGGTTAAGGCAGTGCTGGAAAATAATGGAACCACACAAAATATTGACACTTTGGGCCCAATGTCGACATTTTCACTTAGGGGTGTACTCACTTTTGTTGCCAGCGGTTTAGACATTAATGTCTGTGTGTTGAGTTATTTTGAGGGGACAGTAAATGTACACTGTTACACAATCTGTACACTCACTACTTTACATTGTAGCAAAGTGTCATTTCTTCAGTGTTGTTACATGAAAAGATATCATCAAATATTTACAAAAAAGTGAGGGGTGTACTCACTTTTGTGAGATACTGTGTAAGGGTTCAGAGTTTCCAAAACATGGAAATGTATCTGATAGAGAAACACTGTGTTGTACAGTTCTACATAGAATATTTAAGGTTTTCCCCTGAGACACAACTGAAGAACCACAGAAGTACTCCTACTACCCCTATTACTACTACTGCTACTACTATTACTGCTAATACTACTGCTATTACTAATAATAACATTCGTCCATTTTCTATAATGCTTATCCTTCAGGGTCACGGGGAACCTGGAGCCTATCCCAGGGAGCATCGGGCACAAGGCGGGGTAATCAAAAAAATAAAATAAATAAATAAATAAATATATATATATATATGAATTAAATGTTTTTTTTCTCCCCGTCATTTTCTGTCTTTTCTGACTCCTAGTAATTCTTTCTCTCATTCTTCCTCTTCCTATTCTCTGTACTCTGTCTTTTTATTTCCCCCCTGTTCTCTCTCTCTCTCTCTCCTTTTTTCAGTCCGTACAGGATTTCACGGAGTTTATTTGTGATCGTTGCGGCCAAAAAAAAACGTTTGATTTTGCTGCGTCTTTTTTCACAATTTTCCTATGCAAATTGCGAAGATTTTTCTGCCTTTAAAAAAAAAAACGACACGAATTGGTGCGAAATTGTACTGCACGTTCGTTCGCAGTTTGTTGGTTGTTAGCTGCACTCGTTCGATGCACGTGAACGGAAGACGGCTTTGGCTGAATGATGCGTCTGGGTCCAAATCTGCGGAAAATCTGCAGTAATTTTGACCATTACAAGCTCCTCCGAATATTGTGGAATTCGCTTGACTTTGCGTTCATTTCTGCCATCGGGACTGCTTTCTGATTCTCTCTCTCACCTCTCTCTCTTTTGTTTCTCTCTCTCACTCTCTCACCCCGTTTTTGCCTTGTCATCTCTTTATCCTCTTCCCCTATCTCTGCCCCGCTCTCACTTCATATACATCTTTTTCTTACTCTTCCGTTTCTTCCTCTCCTTTTCACTTCTTGCACTCGCTCATCTTTTTTTTCTCTCTCACTCCCGTTCTGCCCATAATTCCCACACACAAGTTGCGAGGGTGGTTGTTGTCGTTGGTGCACAGGGAGCAGTGTTAAAGCTCGACTGTAATTTGCACCCACACACTCTTAATGAACACTCCCTTTCCCTAAACTCCTGACAGACCCAGCTCCTCCAGCCCCCTCTGACTCCATAGGTCTTATTTTGGGTCACCAGATGTCTCAGTGAATTTAAACAGTCCATGTGTGTGTACATTATACTCATATACACAGACACACACACAGACTGGGTGGATATTATACAGCCACAGTGGAGGCATTCAGATAGCAGTAACCCTACAGTACCACATTATAACACATCTACATTCATCACGCGGTGCGCTCAGTAAAACACTTAAGCGCTTTGCAGTTTCTAGTAAAAAACATACCCTCGCACTAGTACAAAGAGGCCAGGGTCAGGGTCTGAGCATACCATCAAGCTCAGACCCTGTTAGAAAGGAGTTAGTACAGTGAGTCTGAGCACAGCAACAAAAACAGAGTCTGGGTTGGAGTTTAGCATTTGCTCTCTAGATTGAGTGCTTGCTTAAGTACTTAGTGAAGAGGCGTATTCTTCATTTGAAGACAGTCGGTGACTCAGATCTTCAGACATCCAGGGCAAGTTTATTATACCACCTCGGTGCCAGGATTTACATCCTTCTTGTATCTTGAGGGATGGCTGGTCAAAGTGAGGGGTGGCTCGAAGGCAATCTCATAGAGAGCAGGGCTTGCTAAGTGTCTTGCTAAGTGTCTTCATGTCTGGTTTTGCCTTCGTAGGCAAGTATCCGAGTTGTAAAACAGATGTGGGCAGCTAGAGTGAACTTCTGATCGGAAGGGAATGAGTTCAAGTACCACCGAGCAACCAGCGTGGTTAAGGGTGTCTGCCAAATGCTGTAAATGTCCAATTTCAAGGTGACAAGGGACTGAACAAGCCCCTGTGTGGTCTTCATGGATAGAAATGTCCAGGTTCTTCTCATGCTGTAATGGAGAAACCTGCATGGCCGTGTCAGATTAGAGAGAGCTGGTTATCCAGAACTACAGCAAGGTGGGGATGTTCACGTGGGGATGCTTCTCCAGAGCATACAGCAGCTGGGTGTTGCTGGGATTTGACTTCAGGTACATGATGGACTCAAACATGATGGTCTGAGTTGAGTGTCATCAGCATAGGGATGTCAAAAAGATGAAGAAATTGTTTCGCTGTATTGTGAGGGAGATTAGAACACTATTGGGACACCAGTGCAGAGTGTGCATGGAGCAGATGTGGATTCCCTCAATGTCAACTGACCTTATGACCGATAAGATGTCAAGAAAGATCAGGGTGGTGATGAGACCGTAGTTTGAATGATCTGCAGGCCTGACGGATCAGAATAAATACCACATGGGCCGTGTCTGTGGAGTGCACCATTTTCAGACCTGGAGATTGTTCTGAGCAAGACTGTGAGATAACTGATTTATATACAGCACGATGGACTGGTGCCCTGTCCAGGGTGTACCCCGCCTTGTGCCCGATGCTTCCTGGGATAGGCTCCAGGTTCCCTGTGACCCTGAAAAGTAATAAGCGGTAGAAGATGGATGGATGGATGGATGGATGGATGGATGGACGTTCAAGAACTTTAGAAAGAAAGTAGAGAAGTTGATGTTTGAGGTGTGAAAGTGTAAAAAAAAAAGTCCTCTGAGAAGCGCAGTACATTATTTGTGATGTGCTGTGGATATCTGGTGCTAATTTTATTTGGTCAATGCTGCATTTTTGTTATTTCCATAAGACGTTAGCGGTTGTGTTACATGCTAGCGCAGTCACATTCAGTTCTTTTTCTTTCTTTCTTTTTTTTTTTTTAAAAGTCTGCTTAGCAATAGGGTGAGGAGATCAGTCTAGACTTCTCTTTCCCTGGCAACAGGTCACAGTTCTTTATGGGGGATCCACAGACATTCCCAAGATAACTGCATAAGAGATAATCTCCCCGACAGATCCTGAGTCTGTCCTGTGGGACAGGCCTGGAATAGCTGTAGAGGAAGACGACCAAGGAACACCATTATGAGGTGCCTGAATGACCTACTGCAAGTGGATCTACTACAAGGCTGATCATCCTATTATGGAGATTAAGACCCTGCAGAGAAACCTAATTTCAGCTGCTTCTACTCCGACATTAAACCTGGATTATACATGCTTTTGATTACGTGTATAAGAACACAAGATGGCTGCCCATAACCTGCACAAACGCAGCTGTAATTTGGAGCGTCGCTTGTGCACATCCTAAGAAATTACCTCAACACCTCCATGGACTATTCTACACAGCTATTGTGTACTAACAATTTAATTTAATTCAAAATAAAAGCCTCTCAAAAAAACTCACCAAAAGGCCTGTCTTGCGTATCAGTCTTCTGGATCTTCTAGATAAGTAAATACTTTTAAGAATATTTATACCTAACCTACTAGATCTGCTGTCCGTTTTATCTCTGTACCTGTGTTATTGTGGAGAGGTGTGAACTGTTAACTCAGCAGAAGGCTCACACCCCTCCCCTTTCCCATCGCCCTGCTCAGCAGCAGCTAAACACAGAGTCACGCCACTCTACACACAGAAACCCAACAGTCTCCTGACTCATCTTATAACAGACTTGCGGCGACAAAACAATTCATTCGTTTATACTTTTTTATTTTTAGTTTATTCTTTTATTGCGCCAGTGGAATGGACAGCTGGTGTACATTGAGAAGCGTTGTGTGTAATATCGCTGTGTATAAAATCCCTGACTATTTTACAACTCGACTTGGAAACCTGACACACTGGGATGTTCTGGCTCTCATGTGCCATCTAGTGGATAACACTGCACACGAAAAGAAGACTGCTCGCGTTGCCATTTCTTCTACACTCTTAACCTTACCATTTCCTACAGCTCATGACTAGAGGTGAGGATAATAAATGTTGGAGTTCTGTAACAAAATGGCCGCCGCTGTTGCCAAGCTAAGCTAACCCTAACCCCTCACCCATGAATAAGGTCTCATATGTAAAGATAATTTTTTACATGTGTAGAGAACAGTATGAAAAAACGACATCCTCGTCTGTAGTGGTCATACCATTGTACGATGTGTTTAAGACGAAAAATGTATGGTGTAACATGCAGTGGGTTTTCAGAGTCACTGTCAAACGCAGGTTAGAACTTGTGTGAGAGCCAGTTTTGGTTGAATTTGGTTAAATGATCCATTGTGTGTGACATCAAATTATCCATCCATCCATCCATCCATCTTCTACTGCTTACTCCTTCTTCAGGGTCGCAGGGGAACCTGGAGCCTATCCCAGGAAGCATCGGTCACAAGGCGGGGTACACCCTGGACAGGGTGGCAGTCCATGACATCAAATTATGTTCAAATTAATATTTGAAATCATTTTAAATAGCTCAAAACATTTACAATGTAAGAATTTCAGACTTAATATTTGACAGAAAAGTAGGTCTCACACAAACATTAATATGTGACCCTCTGTTCCATGTAGATCATGACTGTATACAGAAATCTGAATCAGTCGATGTTGACTTTCACTCGACTGAGAGAAACAGAGAGAGTGAAAGTTCAGAGCCAAACTGCGAGGGTGGAGCAGGAAATAGCTGTGGAGGTTGGCCGTGGGCACGCAGCCTGCCTCTGCCACTAAAAGAGCTCTTTGTGTTTAGGTCAGTTATAGAAGCATGCTCTACATACACACACTAAATGTTGGACTGGTGCCATAAAACCTGCTCTAGCATTAGCAATTAGCGCTAAAAACGATCACAAGATGAGGTTCAGAGCGTACCTATTTTTACTCTGCCAGGTGTTGAACTACGACTTTATTGTTGTGGTACGTGGGACTCCAGATGGAGCAGGGCATGCTGGGAATAAACTGGCTAGCATAAGCTGGTTAAGATGCCTGAATAGATTCTGAACTATTAACTTACACACAGGGTCGGGAGGGTTACTTTAAAAATATATTCCGTTACAATTATAAACGACTTCATAAAAAATTTAATCCAAGTCTAACAACATGAAAGTAGTGTCATCGGATTATTTTTGGATTACTTCAAGACCGCCTGTGTAAATAAAGTCAAGAGAAAAGCAGTATGGACTAAAATACTTTTATTAAAAGCTTATTTTAGAGCTTAAACATGTTCAATGCGTCTAGATTTGAACAGTGTTCATTTCTACCAAATTAACTTTGCGCTTGCACCAGGAGGTTGCTCATGTGAGCCACGACTGGTGAGAGAGAACCAGAACTATAATCAAGCAGCTGTCTATATTGTGTTCTGTCAAAAGGTTCATTTCTTTGGTTTTAAATGAAAAAATAATTGAATCTTGATAATATTCCCATTTTTTTTTTTTTTTTACAAAATGTGATTGTTTTGCTTTCTGGTGTAACTAACGGATTACAGCTGCCCGTTTTTTATATCGTGATTACGTAACGCTGCTACACATACTTTGTTACGCCCCAAGCCTGCTTACAGTACATCAGACTTGAAGACGTAAAGTTAGCAGGATCATTAATCCCTTATATTCCATCCATCCATCCATCCATCTTCTACCGCTTATTCCTTCTTCAGGGTCACGGGGAACCTGGAGCCAATCCCAGGGGTACACCCTGGACAGGGTGCCAGTCCATCGCAGGGCACAATCACATACACACTCACACACCCATTCATACACTACGGACACGCCCTTATATTCCATTCGGGGCAAATGATACTTTAAAAGACGTCCTGTAAGAATAGTCATACTTTTGGCTATTTTTCTTTAAAAAAACAAAAAAACAAACAAACATTCATGTTTATAAATTATATTTATGTTGCAGGTAAGAGCTGACGGGCGGGGCCAGGTGTATGACCCGAGAGATGATAGGAGTGGCCAGGTATATAGATCTGCAAAGCTGAGGGGAGGGGCAAGGTATATAAATCTAGTAAGTGTGGAGGGCAGGGCCAGGTATATGAGTTTCAAAATCTGAGGGGAGGGGCCACATATATAAATCTAGTAAGTGTGGGGGGCAGGGCCAGGTGTATGACTCTCGAAAGCTGAAGGGAGGGACCAGGTATATAAATCTAGTAAGTGTGGGGGGCAGGGGCAGGTGTATGACTCTCGAAAGCTGAGGGGAGGGACCAGGTATATAAATCTAGTAAGTGTGGGGGGCAGGTCCAGGTGTATGACTCTCGAAAGCTGAGGGGAGGGACCAGGTATATAAATCTAGTAAGTGTGGGGGGCAGGGCCAGGTGTATGACTCTCGAAAGCTGAGGGGAGGGACCAGGTATATAAATCTAGTAAGTGTGGGGGGCAGGGCCAGGTGTATGACTCTCGAAAGCTGAGGGGAGGGACCAGGTATATAAATCTAGTAAGTGTGGGGGGCAGGGCCAGGTGTATGACTCTCGAAAGCTGAGGGGAGGGACCAGGTATATAAATCTAGTAAGTGTGGGGGGCAGGGCCAGGTGTATGACTCTCGAAAGTTGAGGGGAGGGGCAAATGTGTAGATCAGGAGAGCTGAGGGGCAGGGGCAGACTCATGACTCTCGAGAGCTGAGGAGAGTGTCCAGGTATATAGATCAGGAAAGCTAAGCGGCTGGGCCAGGTGAATGGCTAAACGAGGCAAGAGGCGGGGCCAAATATGTAGACAGTTGAAAAATCAGTCAAGATAAAAGGTTTGTTCGACTTTACGCGGTGCTGCGCAGTCCGATCGCCTCCTGACTTGAAGCAGTACAAGCCGGCTAGAATTTTTGTCCGACTTGACGCATGCAATCAAAGTGCCGCGATACGAGAGCAGCCGGCTCCCTCAGCAACGTAGCTTCTCCAGATCGGCTGCACGAGCTCTGATGATGACACAGTTCTTTCACGAAAAAGCAGAATCACCGACGTCAACGATGACGTCCTTTTCATGTTCATTCTGACACCTTCAGTTCCTCTAAGGCTCACAAATCTGTATTTTTATATCAGTAAAAACCCTTTTAGGTCATCTTAATGTTATATTGATCAAAACACAGACCCCACTGTATTGGTTTTTAAATAATACAGGCTTATGTTGGACTTTCTTCTCGAACACACAGGTGCCGTATTAACCTGGTTGCTACGTGTAAAGTTCAAACGTGTGTTTATCTGAGAAAGTGTTCGACTTGACGACTCTCCTTCCCCCCGACTGCAAGCGGCAACTCTCGCTGATACGCCCATAGAGTTTTATCTACGGATTAATAAATGATAAAATTACAATGACATCGTATCGTATATTAAAGTCACGCTTTACAGCCTTCACATTACCCAACAATGACTAAATCCCCTTCACATATCCTCCCTCCAGTGTGGTTTAAGATTGAGTTTTTAACTGGTCCTTTGCTGGAAATAGTGTTGTTTTTACTGGGCTGCGAGTGTGAACAGGAACTCACACTGTCATTATGTGGAGATTAACCATCAGCTCTGCCACAACAGCTCCTGCTGTTAACTCTGAAACCTCAGACAATAGCACGGCGGCGGAGATGAGAGCGACATACCTCTTGATCTTCTGATGAGACTTTATAGATTAAACTCTGTGTTTCGGTGGCTAATGAGCAACATACTGGTTCCTGAAGCAGTTCTATATGGAAACCTCACTGAAAGGGAAACGCAGAACTCTCTGTTGTAGGGTTCTACTGTTACGAGAACCGTTACAAGATAAATACAGTAGAACTTTTTTATTCCAAGATTGTAATATAATGTCCTAATATTAACTAAATATGAAACAATAACATTTAACTTTAGTATTGTATGTTTTATTGGAGTTGAGTGTGTGTGTGTGTGTGTGTGTGTTTCGGAGGCCCCGTGAGCCGATTGAGGAAAGCCTTATTTTTTCTTCTTGCTGTACTCCTTCCTCCCTTTCTCAGTGAAGCAGCGCACTCGGTGGATCTTCTCCAGCTGGGTCTGTATGGTGTCTACGATGTCCACGTGGTCAGGAATGTGGACGTAGCGCACGTTACGGCCGGTCACGAACAGGTCGGCCATCTCCGAGACGTTCCCTCGTCTGTCCCGGTACAGGACCTCCTCCAGACGCACGTTCATGAAGGCGTCCACGTTGACGACGCGACCCCGGGCCGTGCTCTCGTCCCTCAGCTCCACCGTGGTCACCTGACCGTGCAGACCCTGCAGCAGCACCACCAGGCTGTTCTCCGAGATGGTGCGCTCGGCGAGCGACTGAGTCGCCATCGATTATCCGCTACATGACGGTGACACGATCACAATCACAAACACACACAGTTTAACTGAATAAAATCGAGACTGGAATAAAAATTAGCGTTCCATTTATCGGTACTGGCTTCTGTATAGGAAATCCACATTCGTGAATGATATACACAGATGACACTAATAACTAATCACTCAGTGATTCTCGGGGTGTGTGAACACATTTCCTATCGTTATGTGCAAAACTTTTGCCTCCTTAATGGGTTTTAAACGGGAAAAAAATGACAAACCCTATTTTACAATTTATCTACAATTCCAAAGGGTTCAACAAAAACAAACAACAAAACTGCAACAATATTTAAATTAAACAAAAAAAAGAAGATCTAAAACAATGGACAGAATTTCTTAGAGAATATTTAGGCCACCCCTGTCCAGGGTGTACCCCGACTTGGGCCCGATGCTCCCTGGGATAGGCTCCAGGTTCCCCCGTGACCCTGAAGAAGGATAAAGCGGTATAGAAGATGTATGGATGGATGGATGGATGGATGGATGAAAGGGGAATTCAAACTTTGTACGCAAATGCAATTTATTTTTTTAAACACTCCTCTGAGTACTGCAGAGTTTGCTTGATTTTGCATTGATTTCTGTGATTGTGATATCCCGCAGAGGCTGATTTACACTCGGGGCAATTTATCCTAGCCAATCTACTGGGAGGTCTTTAGGAGGATGGAGGAAACCATAGAACCCGGAGGAAACCCACACGAGGAAAACACCAGAACACGTTAAAGAAGCCCTGTACACCCTGGAGTATAAATTCATTTAGTATAAACCTTACTTTCAATATACCCCAATATATCATTGACCAAGTTTTCACCACAACAACAAACACTCAGTAGGACCAGTGTGAGAAGGTTTGAGCATTCTCACACCATTATTCTTTTCATTGGAAATAATGCTTTAACAGGGAGATCCTGAATTCACAGTTTAAATAAAATAAAATAAAAAACATAAAATCATACTAACGACTCGTTCACACTCCCAAACGTGAGTAATACAGCGAACCAGCGCACAGACCCCCAGTGGAGTGTAACTGCAACTGCACGTCTATTTGAAACAACGTGGTGTTATTAACGGCCACGGTCCTGTCCCTAAACCCTCTCTCCTCCTTATAGCAGCGCACTACACTCAGCACTAATACACCTCTACGATGCACCCTACCTAGTGGACTACATATCCGTTTAGGATTCGTCCAATCTGCAACGCGGGCTTTTTCACCAAAACTCCAACCCGATCAAAATGTTTAACTAATGAAATTGAATTATTATTATTTTTTTTACATTCTTCGATGATCTAAACGTGTTTAAAAGACATAATACTCGGTACAAGATGCCTCTAATGGATTTTTCGCGTTACCTGATTTGGCGTTTTTTCATCCGCTTTAACATTTTTTTTTTCACAACAATCCCGTTACCCCGCCTCCTACTTCCGTGTTGTGTGGTGACGTCATTTTATTGCCGAAGCGCGCGGCTGCCTCTAGCGTCCGCTTGACCAAATTGCAGTTTGCACAGTTCAGATTAGATTATTTATTTATTTATTGAACTCATTTTTGAGACGTCTTTATTACGTTTTCTTTTCTACAGACATAAGTATATAGCATGGAATTTAATTTGTGCCATAGCTAAAGTTTGACTGTTTCATCTCGTTTGTTTTATTCTCTGCCAGATTTATTTTGTATTATCTCTGATACCTTGACACTGACACAAATTTAACCCTATATCAATTCTTTATAAAAAAAATTCATGGAAGAATACGTTGTGTTTAACATATCATGCATTCAACTTAAACAAACAAACCAACAAGCAAATCATTAAATACCCTTGGTTGTCACGGTTACGTCATGTACGATGTTTCCATTTTCTTATTTGTTTGATTCAACCATTACAATAACTCACTGATTATAAAAATAGAAAATGAATTTTACAGAATAATTTATTTAAATCTGTAACAGCAACATACAGATTGTAATTCCATGTTTTCACACGTGAAAGAACATATGATCACACGTGAAATGATATTTCTGTAAGAGATATTTCTTTGTGCTTTAGAGTTCATCCATCATGGCCAGCAGATCTTCTCCTTTGTCGCTGGGTCTCTCGGCTTCGTCCTGATCGGTGAACTGGGCGGCGATGCGAGTCAGCTCGGCGTCGGCCTGAGAATAAACACACAGTCCTCTAATACAGAGTCGGAAATGCTTCATGGACGTGTGTGTGTGTGTGTGTGTGTTTACTCTAAACTAACACATCTCTTGGCTTAATAAAATGGTTGCATTTTAAATGTTATTCCTCTCTAAAGTCTCTCGTTTGAATATGTGTACGTATTAAAGTGTGCTGTGCACTGTGGATAATAAAACTGTTTAATAACATGCTGATTTAGATTGAGACAAACGTCACGGAGAACTGAATGTTTTTTTAAAGCAGATTACGGAAATTCGAGCCTGTAGGTCATGTGTGATCTCGTTTCTGCCGCGCTCTTACACAGCTCTAGATGAAATCATCTGCAAAGTAAACAAAGTGATTACTTTGGTAATTACACTCGGACACGCCTGATTCCACTCTACAGCTAAACATGTTGCCCTAAGGAGCTTCCTCTGAAGGTGAAGTGGTGTTAGAGAAGAGAGGAGAGGAGAAGAGAAGTGAGGAGAAGAGAGGAGAAACAATGAAGAGAGACTGGAAGAGAAGTGAGGAGAGACGAAACAACGAGAAAAGAACCAAGAAGAGAATAGAGAAGAAGAGAAGAAAAACAATGAGAAGAGAAGAGAAATAATGAGAAGAGAAGACATGAGAGGAGATGAGAAAATAAACGAAGGGAAGAGAATGAGAAGAAAAGAGAACCAATGAGAAGAGAAGAGAAGAGAAGAGAAGGGAGGTGAAGAGAACCAATGAAAAGAGAACCAATGAGAAGAGAACCAATAAGAAGAGAAGACAAGAGAAGATAACCAATGAGAAGAGAAGAGAACCAATGAGAAGAGAAGAGAACCAATGAGAAGAGAACCAATGAGAAGAGAAGAAAACCAATGAGAAGAGAAGAGCAGACAAGAGAAGAGAACCAATGAGCAGAGAAGAGAACCAATTAGAAGAGAAGAGAAGACAAGAGAAGAGAACCAATGAGAAGAGAAGACAAGAGAAGAGAACCAATGAGAAGAGAAGAAAACCAATGAGAAGAGAAGAGAAGAGGAGACAAGAGAAGAGAACCAATGAGAAGAGAAGAGAACCAATGAGAAGAGAAGAAAACCAATGAGAAGAGAAGAGAAGACGAAGAAGTTAATGCGTGTGTGACAGGAGGTGAAACAGTCTTAGCTAAAGGCGAAGGAGTTCCACGAGCCTACGTAAACATCCTCCACCCAACAGACAATAGAAAAACATACACAGTAAATATGCAAATATGAAAGGTCGCCTCAGGGCCGTGACTCACCTTCACTGCCTGAATGTTCACCACACCGCACGCCTCATTTGCCCCTGATAACCGTCTCCTGTATAGACACCGTTCAACAGTCAGAGCTCCTCAAACAGCACGCAGTTTTACCGTAATAATGACAATGGATATAAAAAGTCCACACACTCCTCTTAAAAATGGCTGGGTTTTGTCTGATAAGTTCTCAGAAGTTTGGCCCTCGCTGAGTGGGTTCGTGTTCATTACAAAATCTTACAGTAGCATTTCCTCTTACGGAGTATATCGATTTTACCGTGTCTCGCACACGATCGTCAAACTCGGAAGACGACGTGTGAATGGCGAGACGATGGCAGTGTTACAGATTTTTCCTCTGTTTAAATGACAACAGCGCTCGTCAAGGCACCGTTTACGGGCGTTAACATGTTACTGGTCCTTTAAAGGTGGAACGGAAAAACGCAAGTACGAAACTCGTGAAAGAACTCTTACGGGATATAAGAAGGTATTCCTGGATCAGACGCCGTCTCGTTAGAATTTCTGCAGACACCAAACACGTGCGTAATATGGACAACCTTTTAAACAAACAGAATTCATTTCGAATTAAAGCTTGAGACTAAGTGTTGCTTCAACGTAAACAAAGTATTGTTAATCCCATCTAAAATGAAGGAAAATAGCGGTTAAATAGAACGAATGCCTTAAGCCACGACTTTCACACAAGGTCAGGCGCTCATTACAGTGACTCATGACACGATCCGAGCCGCGTGATTGGTCGATATTTACTTCGTCAGTCTTTGCATTTTTGAGGAACATCTAAACCAGATCGTACTGTTTCTACACACGTAAAAACCCCTGGCCTTAAAGCTCAGAGCTGACGTGTACTCACTCCTCGTCCTCTTCCTGGTCTGAGGGGAACAGATTCACTCTCATCCCTCCATCAGCACAAACCGAATCCCAAACCTCCATCTGTCCCATCAGTTTGGCTAACAGGTCCAGCTCTGCTTTAGCCAGAGGGTTAGGATCATCGCAAACCTGCTCAACACACACACACACACACACACATAAACATGTAAATGATATGAAATAAGGCCGTTGTGTCTGGATGAAGGTGTACATTTTACCTGTTGGTGTTTACAGGTGTGTTTGGAGCTTCCTGACGTGTGGGTGTCCTCGGCTGAGCTCACACTGTACCTGCACGAGTACAGAGTTCACACAAACTCCTCAAAGAGAAGAACTGAGTGCAAATGGAGGAGAACTTTATAGAAACTTTCCGCACATGATTCAGGTTTGTGGGTGTTTTTGGACACAGTGGTGTTGTTGGAATGGTTTAGTGTCACATTGTTTAAATAATCCTTGTGGTGTTTACATGTTAGCGCCCAGACGTGTCACTCGGTCTCCAGACACGTCGAATGAAGCGTCTCTCACGATGCTGGTGTAGCTGCCTCCACTCACAAACTCACGCCTCCTCACCAGCCTGCCTCGGCTGTTAAAATACCTGAGAGAACGAAAGCGTAGTTTTATGTCTGTTTACACAACAGTTAGTTACCCTACACTATTCTGATTGGTCGAGCGGCGATCCAAGAGTGCTTAAGAATTCCAAGCGGGGCAGTGGTGGCTTGACGTTTAAGGCTCTGGGTTACTGATCGGAAGGTCGGGGGGTTTAAGCCCCAGCACTGCCAAGCTGCCACTGTTGGGCCCTTGAGGATACATTCCACCATTGCACAACAGTTTACTTGAACTAAAAATCCATAAAACCATTTTTAACATTTTATTCATTTATTAATATTTGTTGATTATTATTTTTTACTACAAGTATTCTTATTTTTCTATTCCTATTATATATATATATATATATATATATATATATATATATATATATATATATATATATATATATATATATATATATATGTTATATAGGTTATATATGTATATACACATGCATAATATTGTGTATAAATCGGTCTATATACTGTATCTTTGAAAATAGCACACAGGTTAAAAAAAAGAAAAGAAAAAAGAAAGAACAAGAAGAGACGCTTACTACCTGATTAATCCGGGAACTTCAGAGCCGTGAGGCACCGGCCCAGACGTCGGGATCACAAAACTCCCGTCTGCGTTCTGAAGATTCTCCTTCAGTAAAATGGACACCTGGGAGAAGGAACGTCACAGTTAGCCTTGGATCAGTGTGATGAACTCACCTCTACTACAGGGGTGCTGCTTAGGATCCCAAATATTGCCTCTATAAAAGCTCTGCCTGTTCAAATCAACCTCGAGTGAGCTTTTGTATTCCTGTATGTAAAGTCGAGCGCAAAAGTTTGTGCACCCTCAAGACAATAGACAGTGTGTTTGGCGTCATGATTGGCTGTTCATCATGACAGAAGTAACTAAAAACTTTCAATATATAATATTATCTCCATTCATTCATGTGATAAATCTTAACATCTAATAACTTTATAAGCGCCTCCAACTTACTTCATATCCGCTAACAAAAAAATCCGTTTTGGTTCTTTTCATAATATTTTTCTGTCAGTTTAGTGTTGTTTTGGATTGTGTTTCGCTTTTTATTTCTATTTCTTGCAGGCAAATTATAAAATAAAAAAAGAGAGAGAGACATTTTCCTTTCGAATCTCACACAAGGACACTAAATTTGTCAATAAAGTGTTACATTGAACGTATTTCCGTTTATTCTGCTCTCAATGTCATTATAAACCTAAAACAATCATCTGCTGATGTGTAAACTGAAACAAAAAAACTATTTCTTTAAACACTGTAAACTTACACAAAACAACTCATGACCATTTTCTAACATTTCAAGCATTTCCCATAAAACAAACCTCACCCTGACGTGCATGTCCTGAAAGAAAGCGAGGAGCGTCTGCCGTATGAGCTGAAACTCGCCGTCTGATAAAGGAGTGTACATCTAAAACAAAGTGAGAAACAAAATCATGATCAAAATATCATGTTTCGCCCTATGTGACCATATGATTGCACCAAATTCAATCTAATCAAATCCAGTCCAATCCAATCCAACCCAATAAACTTTGGTTCAGCCTCAGGCTGAAGGTTGTTTTGGTCCACAGTTGAAGGAAGGCCCACACCAGAGACCAGAGATCATTCATTTTCAATGAGAGCTGGCGACTTCTGTTGATTAGATGTGGGCGTGTCCAGCGACGTGACAAAGATGAGAAAACGTTAACTTTATGCAAATTTGGAGTGACTCTGTGCAGCGACCACCAATAGTAGTGAAGACAGTAGAGCGTACACGATCCGTGATCCGCCATGCTGCCTCTGTGAGTCCGAATTGTTTTGTGGACCCAGACAGTCCATCGCTTGCTCTTGCACACGCTGCTTCTCCTTCACCTCGTAGGATATGATGCATATATATATATATATATACGCTGGTGAATTTTATATACAAACTCTCTTCCTCTAGAATGTTTCATTTTAGTGGTTAAAAAACCTGTTTTTTTGACAGAAGTGGAATGCTAGTTGTGCCACCCATTGGTAAATGTTACTATGGAAACCAGTACTAGGAACGCCACAATACAGCGACTGGCAACTTGCATTGATAAAATCGCTGTATGTGTGAATCTACCTTAAGTGTTCACAGCACGGTTTGACCACACTAGCGGAAAATGTGAAAGCATCCTGAATGAGAAATATAGTGTTGTAAAGGTGGTACCTCTATAATGAGACGCTGTGCCTCGTTGATGAGGTTAACGAGGCGGGGATTGTCTTTAACGAGCTCCCGTACCCCGTCGATGTGGTTGAAGGAGATGAGCAGTAAGTCTCGTGGCCGAGGACAGAGGGCGATCTGATACTTAAACGCCATCGTCATCAGGTCATACATCTGCACATGAGCATCATGGACATGGAGATATATATATATATATATATACACACACACACACACAACACACACACAAAACACGTGTACATATACACATTGTACACACGGTGCTCACTTTGTTTCTGTAATTACACACTGCAAAAAAACCCTCACATTTCCTATGCCAACATTTGCTTTAACATTTATTCATTTTAATGTCAGATGTGTTAATAAGTGTTAAATACATTTCAGTCCGTACAGAATTATGCAGAGGTTTTTTGTTGTTGTTGTGGCTAAAAACGCTCGATTTTGTTGCGGTTTAAAAAAAAAATGCATCGATTTTTATGCGTTTTTTCGGAAAACTACTTGAATTGGCGAAATTGCGATAATAGTTTCGCAAAACAGGTTCGTGTAGTCTTTCGTCGTGATGTCTGTCGGTAAACAAGACCTTCTATCTGCACTCCTGTTCGACGCATGTTAATTGAAGACGGCTTCAGGTGAACGCGCATCGTGTCTCGGCCCAAAATCTGGGGAAAATCAGCGGCCATTTTTTTTTTTAAATCGGAAGATCCTCAGAATATTGCGGCGTTTGCTTGATTTTGTGTTCATTTCTGCGATCGCAAAATTGCGACATCCTGGAGGGACTGACATTTACTGGACATTTATGTATATAGCTTTGAACTTCTGACCAAATGATATGAAAATCGTGTCAAGGAGCATAAAATCTCTGAGGGAATGGGAGGGAATGTGATTCATTTCAAGACCGCCTTTAACCAGGCACCTTATTACCAGGCACACTGACCCCTCCCTAGGTGCCCTCCTCAGTCCCCTTCCCTAGCCTCCCTACCCTGTCCATGCTGGTGGAGTTGAGCCTCATGATGGAGGTGTGAGCCAGGCGTGTTAGCACGTAGCGCAGAGCTCGATGTGAGTACATGTCCTGCGGCTGCATCGACTCCTCCATAAACCCCTTACAGAACATCACACCCACTATATCATTCATCACTACACACACAGAAGGAGAAACAGAAATATGATCAGATCTGTACAGAACACATCGCGCTCCAAGTGTCATACTGAGAGGGAACATTAGTTACAGGCTAACATTAGATAGATACTTTATTGATCCCCAAGGGGAAATTCAAGATTATTAGCACAACGCACTCCAGTATAGAGGGAAAATAATATTAGGTGTTCATTCGTTTTCCACAACAGCAGCTCGCACACTAATGCGCTATCATTTCTATAGCAACAGCTCGTCCACGGGGACTGGTTTGGCAAACGCACCACTATTCACGCTGTACTATTCAGCGTTTAAGAAACAGTGCTGCTGTTAATCGGTTAAACGGGAGTCTGAAAGCAGGATGAAGCAGCAGTAGAGTGAATAATGTATCGTTTACCTCTTTTCCCGTCGTCCTCTGACCAACCTGTAAAAACGAGTGAACACAGCAAGATTATAATTATTTATTTAAAAATAAAAATAAATGTGGGATTGTGGAGCCAATACACATTTCCTGGAACACCACGACACGTTTAATTCTGTTTATTGGTCTATTCTTAAACACGGGCCAGTTCAATGCATTTCACTCACGTGATTAGTTTTAAAAGGCTTTACCAGGCTAGGTTAGCTCTAACAGGCTAGGTAAGCTTTCACTAATAGGGAATAGGGAAGCTAATTAGGGATTTATTGACGTTATAAGGAAGCTGGAAAATCATTTAGAAGTTGGTAAAGCCTTCCAGTTTGACCAGTTCAACCTGTGCTTTAGTAGCTGGTCAGAACAAGCTGGATTTTTCAGAAGGGAGGTAAGCTTGAACGGTCTAGATTAGCTCTCACTCACTAGGTTAGCTTTAACGGTCTAGATTAGCTCTCACTTACTAGGTTAGCTTTAACGGTCTAAATTAACTCATTCACTAGGTTAGCTTTAACGGTCTAGATTAACTCTCACTCACTAGGTTAGCTTTAACGGTCTAGATTAGCTCTCACTTACTAGGTTAGCTTTAACGGTCTAAATTAACTCTCACTCACTAGGTTAGCTTTAACGGTCTAGATTAGCTCTCACTTACTAGGTTAGCTTTAACGGTCTAAATTAACTCTCACTCACTAGGTTAGCTTTAATGGTCTAGATTAGCTCTCACTCACTAGATTAGCTTCAACGGTCTAGATTAACTCTCACTCACTAGGTTAGCTTTAACGGTGTAGATTAGCTCTCATTCACTAGGTTAGCTTTAACGGTGTAGATTAGCTCTCGCTCACTAGATTAACTTTAACGGTCTAGATTAACTCTCACTCACTAGGTTAGCTTTAACGGTGTAGATTAGCTCTCGCTCACTAGATTAACTCTCACTCACTAGGTTAGCTTTAACGGTGTAGATTAGCTCTCGCTCACTAGATTAACTCTCACTCACTAGGTTAGCTTTAACGGTGTAGATTAGCTCTCGCTCACTAGATTAACTCTCACTCACTAGATTAGCTTTAACGGTCTAGATTAGCTCTATTCATTATTTAAACTGAAAGAAAGCTTTAAGGTGTAACGCATTGTTATGTGTGCAGGATCAGCAGCATCAGTTCTGTGATCGGTGAGGGCGGAATTTACTCGCTTTACACTACACTCAAGCTAAAAAGTGTTTTTCGCAAGGCTCGTAACCCTGTACGCTCCAGGGGGCGCCGTATCATGGCGGATCCTGCACTCTGACCCCTGGGATATGTGAAAAGAAGACTTTGACTGTGCTGTAATGTAAATGTGACTAATTAAAAAACTCATTATCATTATACTTCCTATAACCGCACCGGGAAGCAGTTTCTACAGTTAGTGACATCATCAGCGCGCATTAGAGTCTCTTCCCAAGTGTTTTATTATATTTTTTAATTGTTTTTTTTTTTTTAAACACACAGTTATGTTATGAATCATTATGGGCTGACTGAAAGGTGCTGGATTGGAGTGTGGAAAGGTCTGGAAAGGTCTGGATAAGGGGTTGGAGGAACTGTTCCATCTGACTGATGGGGATTTCCTCTAAAACAAAGCGGCTAGATTTTGGGGGAGGGGAACTAACACACTGATTACCTTTCTGTATTTTTTCATCTGATTCATTCCGAGCTCGGAGTCTCTGGTCCAAAATATAAAGCATTTCTCCACCCAGATTTATAATCAGTAAAGGCAGAGTCCTCAAAGACATGGTGGCGAATCTGCGGATTACAATCAGCTTACAGTACAGCACGGTTATTTCAGTATTTGCTCATTTATTTTTATTTACTTATTGCGCTAAAACCCTCTTCTACCTAGTCACTTAACCCCATAATAATCAGCCAGTCCACCTAAAGCGATGTGATCATTTCTTTCTGCGCTGTAAAAAATAAAATAAGATCAACGATGACAAACACACGGTCTGCTCAAACATGTCATTACACGCCACGACAGGCAGAGGGCGCTGCTCGTGCTTGCTTTATTTTTCTTCTTCATCGCACTGAAACGGCCTGTAAGCTGTTATTACTGACACCTAGCGGACAGACCGCGCTCGTACACGAGTCTAAAAAAGGATTTGCACGATTAGTTAGTTAGTTTAGGGGGTATCTCGTCATTACACGAAAAGCATGTGTATAGCACAAGAGAAACATCTTGTTATTATTATATTAAATACATAGAACTTTACAGGGCTGTAAACTGTAAACTATTGTCAGGGTAGCAGCAGTTTCTTTATTTATCTATAAATGTATACATTTCAAATAAAAAAAAATCTAGTCGTAAAGATAAAGCATGTCTTTCTTACTAGGAAAAAAAACCCCATCTAATTTTGAGAAAAGTGTTCGTTCGTTATTACGAGAAAACATCAGTTTATTCAAACAGAAGCACCTCACGGTGACAAGAAATCCATGCCATTAGATATTACTGTATACAACTGTATCATTAGGCCTAAATACAATATTATTTCTGTTCAGATCTTTTGTGTTTGCCGTGTACATGTGCATTTCTGCAGCCTGGAGCCTGCAGGATGTAGAGAAAGGTGTTATTAAAAGCGTCATATCATTTTAATTGACTCTAAGTGACACGCCTTTTCTCCAAACAGACTTTAGTATTTACTTTGCTCTCCAGTAATTCACTGCTGGGTTTTTTTTATTTTATTATTTTGCAAGCCTCTCTACTACCTCGTTTCCTATTCGCCCAACACGCTCAGGATCG
>CM022764.1:25738551-25756051 GCA_012411365.1 Ameiurus melas | reverse complement strand
ATTTTAAATGAAAATGCATATGAATATATTCAGTTCAATTCAGTTTTATTTGTATAGCGCTCTTAACAATTGTCTCGAAACAGCTTTTACAGAAACATACAAACACAGGATACAGAACAATAAATAACGGCGGTAGCTGTGTGTGTGAATTCTTTTATTTTTTCTTTGATTTGATCTATCCAGCAATATATATCATCAACTGCTCCCGTACATGATTATCTTTGCATCAGTGAATAGCGCCTTATGTTTGGCTAAAACCCAGACTAATCTGAATCTTAATGATCATGAATAAGAGAATGGACTCGCTCCCTGGTTCATGTTGAAATTTGAGTTGGAATGGTCTATGGAGACTTTTGGGACACCCTGTAGTTCACCTACACCTGAAGGAGAAACAGCTTTCCAAGGCAGGAACCATCTTGGGAGTGTTTCTCAAGACAATCACTGCCGGCCCAATGCAAGCCATGGAAAGCTCTTCCTGTGTCTATTGAACATGCTTTGAAATAACGTTAAACCGCTCTGCATGTCGTGTATCTTACAAATAAAGTGCACCACAAACAACAACAACAACAACAACAATAATAATAATAATAATAATAATGATAAAAACCTCAATGACATCATACTATATACGTATGTTCAATATTGTGCTCTCGGCAATCTGTAGTATCGGATCATTAATAAATAAGTTACCGATGTTACCGTCTGATGATGTTTTAGGGTCATATTTATGCAGACGTTTCGAAAACTCGAAAGGGTTCAGAACTTTGACGCACCACTGCGGTTTAAAGTCAAGCGGTGTACTATAAGCAAAAAAAAAAAAGAAAAAGAAAAAGAAAAAAGAAAAGTTTTTCAGTGAGAGATTTTAATATTTCGGATGTTTAGCAGTTCCTCCTTCGTCCCTCCGTCACAAACAGACTCAAATATCAAAGCATTCCTGACTTTGAGTCTAGTCGATCTGTCTCAGGTCTAATAGTCACATTTATAAAGAATGCCATTTAGACTCACGCAGGTCCATACGGTGTATTATTATACTTAGAACTGTGTGAGAGGTGATACTTAAAGCAGTTCTGGGCCTGTGCACAAAGCCTGGTGAGGTGCCAAATGTCTAGAAGCATGTTATGATAATTCCTGATGCCAAGCTGTGAAAAATCTCTCAGATGTATAAACTAAACCAGCCTGTTGAAGCTCCTGCCCACGTGTGTCTACATGTACACTCGGTCTGTACACGTCACCATGGGGTGTTTCCTGAGGGTTTAGTGGGAGGTTTAGTGGGAGGTGTAGTGGGAGGTTTAGTGGGAGGTTTAGTGGGAGGTTTAGTGGGAGGTTTAGTGGGAGGTGTAGTGGGAGGTTTAGTGGGAGGTTTAGTGGGAGGTGTAGTGGGAGGTTTAGTGGGAGGTTTAGTGGGAGGTGTAGTGGGAGGTTTAGTGGGAGGTGTAGTGGGAGGTTTAGTGGGAGGTCTAGAACAAGGCGGCGCTCTGGAGGAGCGATGTGGAGACTAATGTGGCTCTCCGGTGAAGTTTCTTTGAATACTTTACTTTAGAAGCGACCAGGGATGTGCCTGTATACCACACTTTACGCACGGTGGTAACTGGAAGTGGATGATTTCGACTCACTAACACTAAAACCTGTCAACTTTCAACCTTTGTTTAAAGATTGACTCAGATCCCTGAACAGGTAAATCATGTTTAAACTCAGGTACAGGAAAATGATAGAAATGTGCACTGTTTGTAAAGTTCTTTTGTTCCTTTAGTGCTGATCTTCTCCTTGCGTAGGTAGGTATGTTTTAGAGTAAAGATTGAAAGGCTTTTAAGGTCAAATTATATACTTGATATACTTTAAATCAGTTTAAAGGTGAAGATCTTCTCTGGTCTTTGAGGCTCTTTAGTCAAGTCGTTTTTTATACAGTATAAACTGAGGGTCTTGATGTGTATTAAGGTGTTGATTAGTTTTCAAACACAGCAGCTCATGATTCAGATTTATGTAAACCAACATAAAGCAAAATAAACAAATCCCGCTTATGTATTCATGATGCACTTTGTCTGTTATGTTTGAAAGTTTGTTTCCTTTTGTTAAGGATCGACACTGTTCCCTGAGCAGGTAAATCCAGTCTGATTCCAATGCACGTGCAATCAGTTACGTGTGTGAATTCTCAGAAAAAAACTTTCAGAGTAAAGCTTTAAAGATATAGCCATTGTTACTTAAGCTCCAGTTATGTAGACTAGAGGTACAGACAGAGCGGTACGGACAGTGAGGTACGGACAGTGAGGTACAGACAGTGAAGTACAGACATAGAGGTACGGACAATGAGGTACGGACAGTTAGGTACGGACAGGGAGGTAGGGACAGAGAGGTACGGACAGAGAGGTACGGACAGGGAGGTACGGAGAGAGAGGTACGGACAAAGAGGTACGGACAGGGAGGTACGGACAGAGAGGTACGGACAAAAGGTACGGACAAAGAGGTACGGACAGGGAGGTACGGACAGGGAGGTACGGACAGAGAGGTACGGACAGTGAGGTACGGACAGTGAGGTACGGACAGGGAGGTACGGAGAGAGAGGTACGGAGAGAGTGGTACGGACAAAGAGTACGGACAGGGAGGTACGGACAGAGAGGTACGGACAAAGAGGCACGAATGAGAACAGGTACGGGATGTGACAGGGACAGTGAGGCCTGATACAGTAACAGGGAGGAATGCGAGAGAGGTAACGGACAGGGAGGTACGGACAAAAGGTACGGACAGTGAGGTACGGACAGTGAGGTACGGAGAGAGGTACGGGACAGTGAGGTACGGACAGGGAGGTACGGACAGTGAGGTACGGACAGGGAGGTACGGACAGGGAGGTACGGACAGGGAGGTACGGCCAAAGAGGTACGGACAGAGAGATACGAACAAGGACAAAAGCTTGTCAGTGAGACACAGAAAAACTACAAGTTAAATAGTAGTGCTAACAAGGAATAATGAGACAAAGGTGAGAGTGGTTAAGAATCCTGTGACAAGATCATGTGACATGAAGAGGCTTATGGGTAGACAGGACGTGTCGACTCTTTTTAGATTGTCAGATGATAATGCCAACGTTGCGGCTGTAGTATGTTCATGCTACACACTTGTACTGATCAGTACGTACTCTATCAGTAGGTACCGAATCGAATGCAGTAGGTACTGACTTAGAACTGACTGAGACGTTCTTAAATAAATACAGAAAGGTATTTATTGGCAAATGTCTGTGGTATAAGAGGAGTACAGAGTTACAGACATGCTGAATATAATCAATAATCGTTGTTGATTATTTTGCTATAGCAGCAAGCCCTAAGTGTATTGTTCCTTACATAATGAACCTCGAGATGTCAGTAACTGCTCTCATGCCCACTCTTTTTCACTCTTTCTTACATACTTATTTGATCCAAATAAAGTAAAGACAAAACTAAATGTGCTTAATATGAAGAGATCATGATGTACTTGCACAGAAACTATTATATTTGTGCTTAATTCACGCATTTAACACAAACATAGTTATTATTATAATGTTCATTATAAAATAAGTCAATTTTGGTCTAAAGTAACATCACAATTCGGGGTAAATGTATAGAAACATAAAATAGCCGCTCAAAAAATTGTTGCTCAATTAGTTTTTTTTTTCTTCTCAATGGAATATTTGGGAAAGGGAGGGGAGGAGAGAAGAGAAAAGGTGATGTTCAGCTGACATGTAGACGTGTTCAGCAGAAATGTTCAGCAAAATGGAACTGGAAAAAAGAAACATACAATAAAATATTCGTTCACTTACACAAGCTCTGAGATGAAACTGGGTAAAATTGTCAAATAAAATAATAATAATTAAAATTGACATAAGATTTTGGGCCGAATATTTTTTTGGAGTATATGCAAAGTAGCTCAGTTATGTCAAAAAAAGCAAAAAAAAAAAAAAAGAAGTATCGTATCTGTACTGAGGTTTTTGGTCGATACTCAAAGCTCTGATTACGTTTTAATACCGAACATTTAAAAAAAGGGAAGTTCTCTAGTTACTGTGCCTGTGTGGTCACTCAGTCTGACTTATTTTGAAACTTTCACTTCATAATAAATTTGCTTCATCACTTTCATTTCTGTTCAGTGTTTCTCAGTCACATTTACTGACGGAGCATGTACGATCATAAGCTCAAGGGGATTTTGTTAAAAAAAATATCGCAAAGAACAGAAATCCAACACCCAGTCTGCTCCTTGTTACGTTGAGTAACAATAGAGAGGGTTGAGGTTATAAAATGAGCACCTTTAGCACGTATTATCCCAAATGAACTCGGGTCTTATTGCCTGAGGACGTAGTCACCACTGAAATTCCCCAAACTGCAAACGATCTCTCGCTGCACGTGTGGATTAGTGGTTAGCACGTTCGAGTCACACCTCCAGGGTTGGTGTTTATAGTTGACGCTGCACTGTGTGTGGAGTTTGCATGTTATCCCTGTGCTGCGAGAGTACTTTGGTTTCCTCCCCCAGTCCAAAAGATATGCATGGTTGGCTGATTGGGAGGTCCAAAGTGTCCGTAGTGTTTAGCTCAGTGGTTAAGACGTTGGGCTACTGAAGGTTGTGAGTTCAAAGCCGCCACTGTTGGGCCCTTGAGCAAGGCGCTTAACCCTCAACTGCTCAGTTGTATAAATGAAATAAATGTAAGTTGCTCTGGATAAGGATGTTTGCCAAATGCCATAAATGTAATTAAGTGTTTCTCTTCTTCGCAGTCAGGACAAGACCTGTTTTGAGTATGAGTATAGGCACCAGTCTCATCCCTGCTGCCTTTCCTCCAGTTTTGGATACTTACCTTGAGTATTGCAGCACTGTGTGCGTGTCCTCCTTCGTCCACGCAGACTCACTCACATGGGTGTCTTCGCTCTGTCCATCCAAACGGTGTGTTAGAATGGAGCAAAATCAGCCCGAGGAGCAAGAGGACCCGAGCTCTGAACTTCAGCCTCAGCTAGATCTGTTTAGGAAGTTGGGCTTCTCTGATACTCAGGTCCGAGCAGTGCTGCACAAGCTAGGCCCCCACACCGACACCAACCAGATTCTGGGAGAGCTGATACAGCTGAGAGCGGCAGAGGTAGAGGATTCTCTCAGTCCGACAGCGGTGGTTCCACTTGATGAAAGCCAGAGGAAAGGTCACAGAGTTTCATCTCTACCTGCTGAACAAGAGGACGCAGCCAAGGACGAAGATGCCCTCAAGCCGATAGTGATAGACGGCAGCAATGTAGCAATGAGGTGAGTCCATAATACGGGGCGTGTAATAAGATATTGTTTGGGAAAGTGAACATGGACATTGTCAAATGCGCATAATATTAAAAAATCTAAATATAGTTTGAGCATAGAATAAGAGATTTAGGAATTATAATAATAATAATAATAATAATAATAATAATAATAATAAAAATAATAATAATAATAACAATCTATAACAGGAGCTTGCTACTTTAAATGTTTTTTTATTTATTTAAACCCTAAATGTCCCTAAAGACACTTGGTCCAATGTATATACAGTAGTGCTTGAAAGTTTGTGAACCCTTTAGAATTTTCTATATACAGTATCTCACAAAAGTGAGTAACTAAACCCTATTGAGCATCTGTGGGGCATCCTCAAACAGAAGGTGGAGGAGCACAAGGTCTCTAACATCCACCAGCTCCGTGATGTCGTCATGGAGGAGTGGAAGAGGACTCCAGTGGCAACCTGTGAAGCTCTGGTGAACTCCATGCCCAAGAGGGTTAAAGCAGTGTTGGAAGATAATGGTGGCTACACAAAATATTGACACTTTGGGCCCAATTTATCACTTAGGGGTATATTCACTTTTGTTGCCAGCGGTTTAGACATTAATGTCTGTGTGTTGAGTTATTTTGAGGGGACAGCAAATGTACACTGTTACACAATCTGTACACTCACTACTTTACATTGTAGCAAAGTGTCATTTCTTCAGTGTTGTTACATGAAAAGATATCATCAAATATTTACACAAATGTGAGGGGTGTACTTATATTTTGTGAGATACTGTATCTGCATAAATATGACCTAAAACATCATCAGTCCTAAAAGTTGATAAGGAGAACCATATTAAACAAATGAGACAAAAATATTATACTTGATTATTTATATTGAGGAAAATGATCCAATATTACATATCTATGAAGGGTAAAAGTATGTGAACCTTTGTTTTCAGTATCTGGTGTGACCCCCTTGTGTTGCAATAACTGTAACTAAACATTTGGGGTAACTGTTGATTGGTCCTGCACATCTGCTTGGAGGAGTTTTATCCCGTTCCTCAGTACAGAACAGCTTCAACTCTGGGATGTTGGTGGGTTTCCTCACAGGAACTGCTTGCTTCAGGTTCTTCCAGAACATTTCTAATGGATTAAGGTCAGGACTTTGACTTGACCAATCCAAAACATGAATTTATTCTTCTTCAACTGTTCTTTGGTAGAACGACTCGTGTGCTTAGGGTCGCTGTCTTGCTGCATGACCCACTTTCCCTTGAGATTCAGTTTACGGAGAGATAACCTGACATTTTCCTGTAGAATTTGCTGGTATCATTCAGAATGGCAAGTCGTCCTTGCGCAGATGCATTACAGGATTTGACATTTTCTTTTACCCATCAATGTTAAATTTGAAACTTTGCCAGCCGGGGCTGAACAGTACAATGTGATCACTCCTGTAATTGCTAACATTATAATTCATTCGATTTCCACTCTTAATGATCAATTGTTTGTGAAACCCATCAATGTAATCAGTATAATAGGACACAGTATCTTGCTGATAAGTTACTGTATGAATAGTCCTAATTGGAATTATCATCTTGATCGGAAAATTTAGCATTTTATTTTTTTCATATTGTGCATTGACAGTTTCTTGTGCATGCAACCTAATGTCACTTAAGCCACGAGATATTGAAATCATAAAGGATTTGTGGGACTTGCTTGTATTTTGCTATTTTGAGCTGGCTATAATAAACAATCCCGGGATTACGTGAATTTTGCGATTGCAGAGATTAACACAAAGTCAAGCAAGCTCGCGATTTTTTTTAAATTATCGCAGATTTTCCGCAGATTTGGGCTGAGATGTGTCATGTGATGTTCAGACAAAGCCCTCTTCCATTCACAATTTCGCAGATTGAAGTAGTTTTCCGCAAAAGCAAGCGTAAAAAACTCCGCAAACTGCATCGCAAATTTAGAAAAGTCCAGCAGAAGTATAAAGCATTTTATAAATGCTTTAAATAAAGCCAGTGTAAAGAAAACAGGATGATGGTTTGAAGGATAAGCTGACCAAGCTCTCGTCTGCTACCCTTACAGCTCAGAAAAACAAATCTGAATAGTCTCATAATTATGTATTTAACATTGTATTTAATAATATTTAATATACTTTTTGAGTGTATTTACAGCTCAAAACACAAATTTCATCAGAAAGAGTACTGATTGTGGTATTAAATCCTCACTACATGCACTTGAATATATAGTCCAGCTGTTCATGATGAGGCGGTTGTAAGATGTGGGCCAATATAAGATAAAGATGTTGTCTTTCCGTATTTTACTGATGTTTGTTTAACTCGTTCTGGATTGTAAATAACAATAATGTTAGTAATGATACAGTGAAAGAACGTTTAATCTCTAAAATCTCTTTGACCCTGTTATATGCAAATTCTTGTTTTGTCACGCTCGGAATGATGTGAACTATGTGATCTGATGCGTGAATGATTGAAGCACAGTGACGCTTTAGAAAATACTGAATATATTTCGAACACAAATTCAGGCCTGTATTGGATCGGTGCATATAAGGATTCAAACCCAAGCTCTTATAGGAAAATAATCAACAACAGGGTGGTGTGATGAAGCCGTGTTACTCTAACCACATGGAAGTTGATTATTTTCTAGGGCTGCAACTAATGATTTTTTTCCCCGGTTAATAGATTAATCGGATGGGGGGTGGGACAAACTTTCAGTACCATTCTTTTCGTTTATTTAGAATAAAATCCACAAACTGAGTGTTACAAATATAAACTTCAGACTAAAACTGTTTGTCCAATTATATAAGACTGAAAAGAACCCAATACACACAGACACACACCAGAATATATATATATATATATATATATATATATATATATATATATATATATATATATATATATATATATATATATATATATATATATATTTATTATATTTTATTTTTATTATAATTTTTTATCAGAGCTGCTGTTATAGAAAATTGATCAACCTTCTGACCAATCAGAACCAGAGTTGTACAGCCCTGTGGTGCAAACAGAATACACTTACCAATGTCCATAAATAAAGTTATGTGTAATAAAGTGGAATGAAACAAGGAAATAAGTACTGAACACGCTAAGAAAAAGCAGTTCTCCAAGGCAGGGCAAGATAAGGCAAGGAACCAGCTGAAATCCGAAAGTAATTACACCCCCTATCTGTAATATATAATATATCTGAAATTTGAAATATATTTACTGAAAAAAATGTTGATGCGTCCAATACTTATTTCCCCCGCTGTATATCTTATGTAGAGCTTAATAAATAAATAAATAAAAGGTTTTGTGCTTGGAAAACAATTAATTTTACAAGCAAACTTTTATTTTTGTGAACACAATGTTCTTTCGAAGGCAGGTACAAACTGCTCAATGAAGCCCAGGGGCAAATAGTACACTAAGAACATCATGTCACATTCTCCTGCTATGCAATTTCTCCTCCACCCTTTTCTGAGGAGGCATGATATCCGAATGGGACGAGGAAAGGCAGAGTGCCAGAACTGGCCTGACTGCACGGTAACTATTTGGCATGACACAATGACAGAAGATCCTGTTTGACAAAGCAGAAAAGTCCAGTCACACATCGAATTCACGTCAAATCACAAAGCCAGGTTTGTCAACCAAGAAATATTAAAATGCAAGATAAAGCAGCAGATTAAAATGAGATAAAAAAAAAGGCTTTGTTATACTCTGGGGAGCATTTCTTCATCTATCCTGATGAGCGTGGTCTCTTCCAGGATGACTCCGCCCCATCCACAGAGCACCACGGCTCACCGAATGGTTTTTTGACGAGGTTTAATTTTCTCTAAAGCCGCTCTGACTCCGTTACTGAATATTTTACTTTCTTTAATGACATGCAAACCTTTCTTTGGAGCATTTAACCCCCTCCCCCCCCTCCCCCAAAAAAATGTTAGAAATTCAAACAATTTAAAACACTTTTCTATTCACACCGTAGATGCTGAAGATGTAAAATAAACATCTACGACAACAAGTACTTTTTTTTATTCATTTAGTTTTGTCGTTCATATGATTACTCAATAGCATTTTCAGAATGCCTGTGTTTTGCATTATTTATTTATTTATTTATTTATTTAGCTGCTTCTTTTTTTCTTCTTCAAAATTTTCTTAACCAGTAACCCATAGTAAAACTTCAGGAGTGGGGGAAAAAAAAAACTCTTACGTAACTGTGGTTTGGATCTGTTTCTGCAATTCTTCATTCTCTCTCTCTCTGTTTTTTTTTTTGACTAAAAATGGAAGAGCCTGAGGTTACAGGTGTGATCTTTACCCTGAGCTGAGGTTGTGGATTAGTTCATTTGACACAATGCGAATTGTCTACATGTGGTTATGTCTGATATTCTGAAACAATTGTGAAATTTGACGTTATAAATCTACATTATGCACTTTTGAAATGTAAGAAGTCTATATTGTTAGTTCATTTATTTAATTCTTAAAAAAACCAAAAACAACAGAATTGCAATTTAACTCTCATCCCTATTGATGATGAAATTCCCCATCAATTTTTCCACTCTTTTTATCCTCTTTTTCTCTTATCTCTACTCAGTCACGGGAACAAGGAAGTTTTCTCCTGCCTGGGAATTCATCTGGCTGTGAAGTACTTCCTGGATCGAGGGCACACAGATGTTACTGTGTTTGTGCCGTCATGGAGGCGGGAACAGCCCAGGCCGGACGTTCCGATCACAGGTGAGACAGGAGGAAGGAGGAACACATTTCACTTCCTGTTCATGTGTCTGGAAACCACAGTCAGTTCAGTTAGGTTGAGAAAAATAATTTGCATTGGCATCTTTTCATTTGGTTAAAGCTTTTATACAAATCAACTTAAATGTGAAGCACAAAGACTCCACCTGAGATGTGTCAGACCCCCCACACCCCCCTCACACACGACACAGACACACCTAAAATATGAAAGATAACAAGAAGAAGAAGTAAAAATGCTGACCATGGGATCTCCCAAGATGGCGAATCTTATTGCGAAGTCATTTTCCGCGTAATGCAATTTGTATGATGATATTTCTTGAATCACAAAGCCTCAATCAGATTTGTAAATCTTCAGCTCTCTTATTAAACTAAAGCAACAAATCCTTTCAGGCATCACAATTTACTGTAAGTAATCGTTCCTACCACATTGTACAAATCACGAACACGAATCACGATCCGAAAGAACACAGTCGCATCTCATCGTCGAGTGGGCGGCTCCAAACAGCTGAGGAGGCTGAGCTGAACCCAAAACTCTGTAATCTGTAAGTCCATAACGCACAAACTTAATGCGTGAATAATGATTTGTGAAAGTAGCACGAGAGCACAAAGGTTGGGAGATTTCGCCATGAAACTTAACTGTGAGTGTCTCATGATATTTCGGTTTGCTAACAAAGTGTGAGCAAATCATTAATGCTATATTTACCCCTTCAACTCGTGTGTGGCTGCGTTGCGGTGGCTCCTGATTTACATTTCTCACTGTAAAGCTACAGTCACATCTACTGACATATCCTACTAGTGTCATTGTGCTAGGTACTGAAGACCATGATTTAAACTCCTAAAACTCCTTCTGACCAATCACGATCCAGAATTCAACACGTGAATTCGCAATTCCTAATTTTACGATAATGACGCTGCATTTACACTCAATTACTTGTAACAGGAAGTAATTACATAACTACACGAGATTCTTTTGTTGCATGTTTGCATGAGCTGAACCTCGAAAGGTTTTTATGAAGCAGTCATGCAGAGCTGAGGCTGCACAGTCTTGCCTACAGTCATGTCATTTTCATTTTAGTCAGGAATTCAGAGACATACCAGACCATGGCTTTCATACTTCACATGCTACAGTATAATGCTTTTCTTAGATGGTAAATTGCTACAAATCCAGACAATGCTTTGTTGTCTACTTTTTAAGGTATCATTAAAGGTATCAAATAGGAGTTGATACTCATTAAAGATAACCCAGAACCTTTAACATTTAAAAACAAACGTCAAACATTACCTATGTTGAATAATAAATGGTTTAATGTGTTTTTAATGCGAACAAAATTGATCTAGGAACACCTCAATGATCTTTCCCTGATAAAGAATGAAAGAATACATTGGCGTGCAAGTAAAATTGATCTAAGCAGGGTTGAACCTGGCCAGTACCTGGATGGGAGACCTCCTGGGGACAACCAAGGTTTCTGCTGGAAGTGGTATTAGTGAGGCCTACAGGAGGCGCTCACCGTGTGGTCTGTATGTGGCCTAATGGGGCAGTGTAATTATGGGGACACTATACTGTACTGTAAAAACAGCGCTGTCCCAGGACACGTCTCATAAAATGGTCCTTCTCTATCATGGCCCCCCATTCCTAAACTGACTACATGGTTATAAAAAAAAACCCAACTCAACCCCAAACTCTTAACATACCATCTTTAGAAATGGAAAAGATACAGCGAAACTGCGACTCCGCCTATAGGAGGCTTTCTACCAGGAATCAGTGACTGGATAAAGAAGGCATTGTTTAGAGAAGCAGCAAACAAGCCAGGGGTAATTCTACAGAAGTTGGAGAGATCCACAATTCAGATAGGAGAAGCTGCTCACAGGACAGCCTGGGAACTCCCCAACAGTAGGATTTATAGAAGAGAAGAAACACATTATTGCAAACAGACACATGAAATCCTGTTTAGGCACGTTGGAGACTCGGCAAATGTGGTCGGTTTTGGTCTAATGAGCCTAAAATTAAAGTGCTACATTTGGTGGAAACCCAGCACTGCTCATCACCCTGCAAAACACCATCTCCAGAGTGAAGCATGGGGGAGATAGCATTGTATTGTGGGTATGCTGTTTATCAGCAAGGACTGGGAAATTGGTCATGGTTTAGGGCAAGATGGATGGTTCTAGTCTGAAAGAGATCCTAAACTGGGGCAGAGCTTCACCTTGCAACAGGGCAATAACTGTTAGCATACTGCCAAAGCTACATTGGAGTATCACTATATTTGTGTCATGTGAACAGGTGTCCTATAAAACAATGGCTTTCAATTTATTTTTTCGAATACCTTTAGACACCCTCTTTTCATGTCTTCAGCTAGATTGAGCAAGAACCTGAGTGATCTTTATGAGTGAAACACAGCAAACCAAACAGAAAGAAAACTGCTGTCAGGAAAAACCTGAGTGTTACTGGATTAGCCCTGAGCACAGAAACAGTTACAAATCTTGTGTACGTTAGTCATCATGGTTTTGTTTGAACACCCCAGATGCAGAACTGAAAAGTTTTATTTTCATGGTGAACTTCCTTCACAAACGAGAGAGAGAGAAACTAGATTTTAGTTGTAATTGTACATTAATGTTCTTTCTGTTGATCACGTGTACAGGTTCTCAGAAGCTGGTTCCTAAGGAAACAGCCTGCAAATCAACAGCAGGAAAAGGGGGTGCTCCCCCCCCCGTTAGCCAACCTGAACAGGCCGTATCTAAAAACAGTTGAAATTACTCAGAGCTCAAAAACTTCTTAAAGCCTGAAGACACACTGCTGTGGGATCAAATGTTTCACTGAACTTGACATGTCTTAATTACTGTTTAATGCTAATCTGATGTGCCAGACTTGCCAAAAGCTAAATGGTGCCACTTATACGCCCTCCGCCTTTTTTTTTTTTTTTTGTTTTTTTTTTTCTCCCTTTCCCCCCCCCACCCACACCCACACTCTTTCCTTCGTTTTCTTGCCGCCCCCTTTTCTTTCCTTTCTTTTTTTTTTTTTTTTTTTTTTTTTTTTTTTTTTTTTTTTTGGTCGTTTTTTCTGTCTCGGGGGGGGGCGGGGGCCCCCCCCCCACCCGGCGCCCCCCCCCCTCCTCCCACCCCCCCCCCCCCCCCTTTTTTTTTTTTTTTTTTTTTTTTTTTTGTGGTTTTTTTTTTTTTTTTTTTGTTTTTTTTTTTTTTTTTTTTTTTTTTTTTTTTTTTTTTTTTTTTTTTTTTTTTTTTTTAGGGAAATATATTATTCAGTTTGGTTATCTGTAGGTGCCATGACTGTGCTTTCCAATAGGTAAATCGTTACAGTCAGGGATTCCTTTAATTAAAAAAAATAAAAAATTTATTTACTGCCTATTTATTGTTGGCAGAGAGTCCTGTTTAATTACTGATCCTTTCACCAAATCCATTTTAATTACATTTTGTCCTTATATCCCAGTTGACCTTATTTATAGGCCACTTTAATAATGGTGAGTTGTGGATTCCACCACTAACAAAACTAGAAAAATTGGATACAACATTTTAGGCACAGAGGCCACACCTTTTTTACTGGGACTGACAGGCACAGGGGCCACTCTTTTTTTTCCTGGGACTTATAAACACAGAGACCTTGCCTTATTTGCTGGGACTTATGGGCACAACACCTAGTTTCTGCGCCTATAAGTCCCAGGAGCCATGGATCCTTTACTGGAACAGAGAGCACACCTTATTTATATAACAGTGTCACGTATCGTGATGTGAGGAAGTTCAGACGGATGCAAGCGCAGTATAAACAGGTTTTATTTAGGAGAGAGATAGGCAGATATATCCAAAAGGTGATCCATAAACGTAATCCAGGAACAGGCAAAAGGTCAGGCGATCGGCAAACAGCGCGTGCACGATCACCTGTTCGTGCACTCGCGCTCACATGCTCCACAGCGCGCTGCCCAAAGGGGAACCTGTGACAAACAGGTCCTTCAATGGGACTTATAGGTACAATCCCAATTCCAAAAAAGTTGGGACACTGTGTAAAATGTTAATTAATGTAAATAAAAACCGAATGCAATCATTTGTAAATCTCATAAACCCATTTGTTATTCACAATAGAACATAGAAAACATATCAAACTGAGTAAACATACCATTTTAAGGGACAAAAAGGTCATTTTGATTTTGATGGCAGAGTCTCTCAGAAGTAAAGATGGGATGGAATCTGGATGGAAGCAGATGTTGCTCTAAAACCTGTATACTCTTTTCAGCATTGATGGTGCCTTCCCAGATGTGCAAGCTGCCCATTCCATTTTCACAATGCACCCCTATAACATCAGAAGGCTTTTGAACTAAGCGCTGATAAAAAGCCGGAAGGTCCCTCTCCTCTTTAGTCCTCTTTAGTTTAGAGGACGCGGCGTCCACGGTTTCCAAAAAGAATTTAAAATTTGGATTCCTCTGACCACAGAACAGTTCTCCACTTCGCCTCAGTCCATTTTAAATGAGCTTTTGTTCAGAGAAGACGGTGGTATTTCTGGATCATGTTCACATATGTCTTCTTCTTTGCATGATAGAGCTTTAACCAGCGTTCGTGGATGTCACGGAGAACTGTGTTCACAGACAATGAGTTCTGGAGGTGTTTCTGAGTCCATTTCATGATTTCCAATAAAGAATCACACCTGTATTAATGCAGTGTCGCCTGAGGTCCTGAAGATCACGGCCATGTATTGAGTATTGATTTTCACCCTCTTCCCTTGCACACAGAGATTTCTCCAGATTCTCTGAATCTTTTGATGATATTATGTCCTGTAGATGATGAGATATTCATAATCTTCGTAATTTTTTGAGGAACATTATTCTGAAATTGTTCCACAAATTTTAGATGCATCCATCAAATTCAAAATGACCAAATTTTTTTTCTTAAAATGGTACATTTCCTCAGTTTAAACAGTTGACATGTTTTTATGTTCTATTGTGAATAAAATCCAGGTTTATGAGATTTACAAATCATTCCATTCTGTTTTTATTTACATTTTGCACAGCGTCCCATCTTTTTTGGAATTGGGGTTGTATATTGGCTACACCTCCTTCACTAGGACTGACAGACACAGAGGCCATGCCTCCTTTATTGGGGATAACAGTAACAGAGGCCGCACTTCTTTTACATTGCGTGACAGCCACAGAGGCCACACCTCTTTTACTATGAGTGACACGCACAGAGGCCGCATCTCTTTTACTTTGAGTGACACGCACAGAGGCCACATCTCTTTTACTTTGAGTGACAGCCACAGAGGCCATGGCTCCTTTATTGGGGATAACAGCCACAGAGGCCATGCCCCTTTTACTTTGAGTGACAGGCAAAAAGAAAGAAAAATAAATGGATAAAAACGTACAGTATATGTGGGTCATATTTATGGTTTAATTTCCCACAGATCAACAAATTCTCCGTGAGCTGGAACGGAAAAAGGTTCTGGTCTTCACTCCATCAAGGCGTGTGGCAGGAAAGCGGGTAGTGTGCTATGATGACCGCTTTATCGTAAAGCTGGCATACGAGGTGGATGGCATCATCGTGTCCAATGATACCTACAGAGACCTGCAGGGGGAGAAGCCTGAGTGGAAACGTTTCATAGAGGAGCGATTGCTCATGTACTCCTTTGTTAATGACAAGTAAGTTACATCTCAAAGCCTGCTAGGCTTTGTTCATGCATATTAATTCTGAACACAGCAACTGATTTCACTAATAAATACGTTGAATTGTGACACAGCATTGCTAAGTGGTAGAACCCCCAACCCCCCGCCCAAAAAAAAAAAAAACAGGAGCATTAATAAGTTTGTCTTGTTCTTTGTTTTTCAAGGTTTATGCTCCCAGACGATCCACTTGGGAGACATGGACCTACATTGGAAAACTTTCTGCGCAAGACTCCCCGAGCTACTAAGAAACTCCCCTGCCCCTATGGTGAGTATCAAACAAGTCTTCTCTAGCTCCTTAGAACAACAAACCCTTCATATGCAAATTCTGTCATTCTGATGAGCTACATGCGTCAACAAGTCCACATAGTTATATGATGATGTATAATGACCAGTAATTTGATTACTTTAATGATTGATTTGCTTGAAGCGCATAGCAAAGTTATGAATGTGGTATGTTCCATTGTATTATAAATGACTATATGTTTGTATTGTATACATGTTACCTACTCAGCTGGAGAGTGGGGTACTTTTCCTGGAAAGACAATTAAAGCTGTTATTTCAAAAGCTATTCAAACAATTTAGTAGACCAAGTGTTTATTCTGATCACTTTCAATTCAAGGTAAGAAATGCACCTACGGGATCAAGTGTAAGTTCAGCCACCCAGAACGTGCCAAGCAATCCCAACGTTCCTTGGCGGATGAATTGCGTGAGAAAGCCAAAATGCCCTCTCCCATGAAACTGTCTTTGGCAGGCCCGAACCCTTCCCATGGAGCTTCTCTGGAGGAAGTGATGGAGCAAAAACTCACGCTCAATCAAAGTGGATTACTCAAGAAGACCCACACCAGTGAGAATATGCTGGTGGTGAAGAACACACCGCAGTCTACTTCAAGAAAGTCCTCTTCAAAGCGAGATCGCTCTGGCCAGTACTCCACAACAAATCCAGACGGCATCTCTGCTTCCTTTCAGGAGTACCCGGACTCGGGCCTGGGCTCATACGAATGCCACGGCGAGCACCAGTGTGGAGGAGAGCAAAGGAAGTCCAAGAATTCTTCTAATGGAAGGTTCCGACAGCCTCCAACTTGCAGCCAGTCCTTAAACCAATCCAATTTACAGTCCAATCCGGGTTACCATCCCCACCACATGAGTATAGCTGCATCCCAAAGCCCAAACAACATGCCATACTCTTACCCTCAATATCACTCCTATGGAGGAGCACCTTACCCACCAGGGAACTTTCCCCATTATAGTGTACCCCATGAGTACCACCACAGAAGCATGCCTCCTCCTCAAAGTGGTTACTGGTCTGAGCCATACTTTGGCCACGTGCCTCAAGGACCTGTGCAGGGTGACGGAACTCCTTGGAACCATCCAATACCGGAGAGGGAGCAGGTTAGGAAGAAGCTGCGAGCCGTTTTTAATTCTCGTCTTGTGGACAGAGCAATGGAGATGTTCCCAAACCTAATGGACCCTCAGAAACTGGCCATGGAGATCATCAACCTGCAGTCATATGAGGGGGTTTTATGACTTTTGCTGCCTCGTGGTTGGCTTGCAGAAAAGTTTACACACTAGATAGTGTGTGCATGTATTCTACATTTCTACTGAAACAGTGTGTCGCTGGAATAGTTGTTGCGTGGAGTGGTCAGTTTAGGTGAAAGCCTTCAAAGCTTTTAAGGCTGATAGTGAAGGAGCAGATCATTACAACATTAAAAAAGCAAAAGTTTATTGGATAGGTATGTTCCACAATTCAAGCCGTAACCTACATTTTAAATTGTTTAATGTGACTTTTACTTTTACGCAATCAAAATGGACATTAAATTCCACATGTCATAAACAAAACTGATA
>CM022764.1:25718551-25733551 GCA_012411365.1 Ameiurus melas | reverse complement strand
CACCCTGTTGTGGATTCATTTTCTAGAACGGCATTCCCTATGGGAACTTCTTTTCTATTCTGATAAAACTCTATTCAGACTTCCGAAAATCTTCCATATGTAGAAGATTCCGAAAATCTTCTACATGTAGCGTGTTTCGATATGAAAATGACAATTCACTTAACATGCAAATCAGTCAATGTTTCTACTGTCAATTGACTTTCTCTTCAGCATATTTTTGTACTTCGTATTTTTCTCCCTAGATCTGTCTGTAATCATGCTTCATCTTCCCACGAATAAAAAGTTTAGACCGCACTTCAGTTTGAAGCTGCTAGCTGGAAAATGATAAGTTAATTATGTATGTAAAGATTGACAAACCACCAACAGCCTTCGACCTGCAGTAAATTTGGCCTGGTTAAGAACAGGTTCAGTATCTATTCTGCTTATCAGATGCACAAATGATGATAGCTGTCTTCTCGTCAGTTACACTCAACTTTCAACACCTGTGGTGAGATCCTAATCAGAGTGTTGCTTCAGAATAGATAATGAGACAGCGGGGAAACATGACTCCAAAACCCCCTTAAGAAAGAAAAGATTTCTTTGATCTCTTTTGTGGAAATATGTTTGAAAGGGTGTGTAAACAGGAAACAGGTTCTCTGAGGCCAACTTTTATTTGTCAGTCATTAGGAAAAACCTTTGAAAAATTTGTTTCCAACGAAACAAGAATCTTGAATATGTAAGGCAAAGTGGTCGAGATTGACTGAATTCTGGAAAACAGACGAAAATAGATGGTGTCTTCCTTACAAAGATCATGTTAAGTAAGGAACAAGTGTAACAAACAGCAATAAAAACAGTCAGTCTGCCTAAATCCTCGCTAGCTCTGCATGCGTTCCTCACGATTTGATCAAGACATTAGTGGATGCATTGAAGTGTGATGAGTACGGCAGGGAGATCATCAGAGACTTCAAAATGGTGGCAATCCTGATGGGTCTCCAAGGAGGTTTTACCAAGTTTCCCTTCTATGTTTGTCTTTGGAAAAGCAGGGACACCAAGGTGCACAAACAAAGGTGGGACTGGCCACAGCGGACCGAATTTTCTGTGGGGAGGAACAGCGTCTACTGGGAGCCATTGGTGGACCCTTGCAAGCTGCTGCTGCCACCACTGTACATCAGATTGGGCGTTATGAAACAATCTGTCACCTAGATAAGGAGTCGACAGCCTTCAAGTACCTTCAAGTCTTCTTTCCTAAGCTGTTTCAGGCAAAAGTCAAAGCTGGTGTCTTTGTCAGACTACAGACAAAGAGTTCCCCAATGAGCTACCTAGGAAGGGGAAAGCTGCTTGGAACAGCTTTGTCACAGTGGTTCAGGGCTTCCTGCACAATCACAAAGCTAAATATGATGTGGGGCTGGTTGAGACTCTGGTGAAGAACATTGGCACTATGGGCTGCAGGATACTAGATAAAGTCATGGGGAACATGGGAGTGTATTCAGTGGAGCAAGGCGAACTCTTCCACCAGGATATACTGGACTTTAACGTTGCTAGGACAAAGACAATATAACAAGAACATGATGGAAGACTACATTTGTGGGCTGCTTCATGAAAGTGATTTACAAAACATTACATTTATATTTATGAGTTTTGGCAGACACCCTTATCCAGAGCGACTTACATTTATCTCATCTATACAACTGAGCTGTTGAGGGTTAAGGGCCTTGCCCAAGGGCCCAACAGTGGTAGCTTGACAGTGCTGGGGCTTGAACTCCTGACCTTCTGATCAGCAACACAGAGCCTTTAACCACTGAGCTTTCACTGCTCCCAATATAATCATAAATCTCAAAATACTACTCACATCTAAATCTTTTGCGGTCATTTTTGTATAAATTTAGTGTAAATATATGTTCATTTTGATTCTGACTTTATGTAAATTAAAAGATGCAAATTCACCCGTTTTCTCAATGAAAATTTTTACATTTGAATCAGATGAACAAATCTCAATCATGACTGAATGATTCACTGACTCAAACACACTGACCTGCTGAATCAGATGAACAAATCTCAATCAGGACTGAATGATTCACTGACTCAAACACACTGACCTGCTGAATTAGATGAACAAATCTCAATCATGACTGAATGATTCACTGACTCAAACACACTGACCTGCTGAATCAGATGAACAAATCTCAAACATGACTGAATGATTCACTGACTCCAACACACTGACCGCTGAATCAGATGAGCGAATCTCAATCATGACTGAATGATTCACTGACTCAAACACACTGACCTGCTAAATCAGATGAACAAATCTCAATCACGACTGAATGATTCACTGACTCAAACACACTGACCTGCTGAATCAGATGAACAAATCTCAATCATGACTGAATGATTCACTGACTCAAACACACTGACCTGCTGAATCAGATGAACAAATCTCAAACATGACTGAATGATTCACTGACTCCAACACATTGACCTGCTGAATCAGATGAACAAATCTCAATCAGGACTGAATGATTCACTGACTCAAACACACTGACCTGCTGAATTAGATGAACAAATCTCAATCAGGACTGAATGATTCACTGACTCAAACACACTGACCTGCTGAATTAGATGAACAAATCTCAATCATGACTGAATGATTCACTGACTCAAACACACTGACCTGCTGAATCAGATGAACAAATCTCAATCATGACTGAATGATTCACTGACTCAAACACACTGACCTGCTGAATCAGATGAACAAATCTCAATCATCACTGAATGATTCACTGACTCAAACACTGACCGCTGAATCAGATGAGCGAATCCTAATCATGACTGAATGATACACTGACTCAAACACACTGACCTGCTGAATCAGATGAACAAATCTCAATCATGACTGAATGATTCACTGACTCAAACACACTGACCTGCTGAATTAGATGAACAAATCTCAATCATGACTGAATGATTCACTGACTTAAACACACTGACCTGCTAAATCAGATGAACAAATCTCAATCATGACTGAATGATTCACTGACTCAAACACACTGACCTGCTAAATCAGATAAACAAATCTCAATCATGACTGAATGATTACTTCACTGAAGGGGCACAAAAGTAGATTCAACACACAAATATTCTCAAATACAACTCAAACAATTAAAGGAGCATTAGTCAAAATTAGTCAAGATTAAATCTATAACGGTGAAATAGGTGAAGTTGAATAAGAACTGCATTATTGAGCTTGGCCACCAATTCCCAGTCATGTACACAGAGATCTACCCCCAGAACCTACAGTCGTTCAACAAGAGGTAACTTTCAAAATGACTGTCATGGCATTACTATGCACATTCTATTGCTTGAAAGACAATTTATAACACTGTAAACACTGAAAATTCCTCTAGCTGGTCTGTAATTTCTTTGTAACAAGGTTGTAGGGGTTTAAGCTCCCGTATTAGCGTTGTTAATATTGTAAGATGCACAATAAGCCAGTCAGCTCGCCATTCAAACTTCAAAGCGTTATACGGTTTGTATTTACATTCCTGTCCAAGAGCAAGCAGTAATAAATTACTCCATCATGGAAAAGCGCTGCCAGGCTTTTATTCTGTGTTTACTGCATTTCTCATTGCTACGTTCTTTCAAAAGCATCGCATAGTTTTTGCGCACAGTGGCATTATCTGGCTGCACTGGGTGCTTACTGATTTCAGACTGAGATTTGGTGGGAATGAATGGTGTTTGGGGGTGTGGGTCATTGAATTGACCGACAAGAGACCCATGTAAACATAAACAGGCATTTTGGACAGTTTTCCTAACGGGCCACACAATACCCTTGTGCTGAGGCCATAGTTTAAACAATGACTTCTTTTTTTTTTTTATCATGTTCTACATATTTTCCATAATTTGTACAAATAGGAAATAAAAAAAGCAGTGTAACTTGTTTAAAAAGACACCATTTTTCTAACACTTACTAAGTGCTAAGTTACTGTAGCATGGCAGAGCAGTGACTAGCTGAGTTAATGTTAAAACCTGACTCGTGCCTTGCTATTTTCTTTGCTAGGGTAAAGATCAAATGCTATTTGTGTTGGATGTTTGCCCATGCAAATCTGCACCACAGAGTGAGAGGTGGATCACGTAGACAGGGTTTCAGGTAGCCAGGTTGTGATGACAGAAGGTTTCAAGTTTTTATTTACTTGAGGAGGAACAAAAGCTTTCAGGAAAAAAAAAAAAAATCTTATCAAAACAAAGGTTATGTAATTACTTTGCAGGTGTCGGTGTTGCGAGAAGTATTGATTTATGCAAACAAAACCCTGATCTTAATTTAAACAGTGCCTTGAAAACGTATTCAACGCCCTTAAAGGTCATCAGATTCTTTTGGATTCCGGAATGACACTTCAATAAATCATTCCAGACAGTATTTTATTTTTTTTTATTGCAAACTAATATACTCAAAGTAAACTTTTCAACATCAAAATGCATCATTTGTTACCAGAGTTTTAAAAGCAAATTATAACTGAATAATCTTACTTGCATAAGTATTCAACCCCGTCAGACTAGTACTTGGCAGAAGCACCTTATTATATACTTCTATTATATTTCCTAAGATTTAACTTTTTTATGACTGAAAATCGCACCACATTTGGTTCTACAGCGTTTATGTACAATCACGTAACATAGATCGGTGTAAGGGAACACAAAACGGACAATTCTCCTTTCGTAAATACACAACATATTCCTTCCTCCTACATTTGAAGCCGTTAAGAAAAATGAACCATTGTCTTGACAAGGAAAAACATATTACTTCAACAGTAACATTTTCTTTTAAGCTTCAGATGTATATGCAACATACATTTGTTATTATCACTAATTAACAAAGTAATTAATTAATTAATATTATAATTATTATTATATATATTTTTACCTTACAAGGGAAAGAGGGTAGACTACCTCTATTCCCAGACATAACCCTGGGGTTTATTCTGCCCCATTGTTCTAGGTTTGTCACTAACTAGAGTGTCACTCTATTTGGAGATTGATGTTCTTTCTCAGAATATCACCAAACTGTAGGTACAGTCACAGTTACAGTCTCTTTCGCAGGGGTTTGGTATGACAAGGGCACTGACTGACTTGTACCTGGAACAGTCTCTTTCACCTGACTTGGCAGAGTCTCAGTCAATGCAGTCTCGAGGGTTGGTGTGGAAGAATTCTCAGACAGATTAAGGTATTCTGGAGCAATTTACAGGGAAGTATCGGTCGTCACCTGTTCTTCCGAGTTCTCACAAGAATGTGAAGATAATAACTGGTCCACATGCCTTTTCTAGATGAGATTAGCAAGTTGTTTGTACAATCTCTATCAAAAGCCATGTGACACCTTTCCCATAGTTACAAGCTAGCACTTTTGTTTCCAGGTCTGAAACGACAATGTTTTGCTTTTAAACGTCATTCCATCTGAAGGTGTTGCTGCATTTGAAACGTCTGTTTTGTTTTCGGCGTCAACAAATCCAGTCGAGTGCAAAGTTGTCTTTTGAACATAGCAGTAGCAGGAGACACCTTGGTGGTAGTATGAGGGGTGTTTCTGTAGGTGAGTAGAAAATTGTTGAGGCATTGATTAAGTGATCATTTACCCTGTGTCAACTTAAGAGCTTGCTTCATTGTCTGAACAAACCACTCGGCAAGACCGTTAGTGGACGGGTGATAAGGTGCTGATCGAATGTGTTTTATTCTGTTAGCCTTCATGAAAGCCTGAGGTTTTTTGTCGCTGAGAAGTTGCTGTGGTAGGCCAAAATGACCAAAAATTGGACGAAGGGCTTCCACTGTTTTCTCCTATGAGGTGCCTTTCATTATCACGACCTCTCACCATTTGCTGTGGGCATTAAGGAGAACCAACAGGTAGTCTTCCAAAGGCCCTGCAAAATCTATATGGACTCTCACCCACGGTTCTTCAGACCACTGCCAGGGGTGTAATGGGGCTGGTTGAGGGGTATTTCTCAACTTTTGACATGCACCACATGATTTGGCTTTTCCCTCAATCTATGAGTCCAAACCTGGCCATCAACGGTAGCTACCGGCAATTTCCTTCATCAGAACTACTCCATGGAGCTTCCAGAATGAAGTTCTTCATGTACTCGTTGTCTCAATGGTGGTGGAATAATGACCCTGAGACCCACAGTAGACATACAGATTCTACTGTTAGCTCATTTCTCCTGGTCATATAGGAGTGGCCTTAGGAGTGGTGACATTTCTCCCACTTCCCCTCTGAGCACGAGATCCAAAACCTTAGACATCACTGCGCTAGTACCTATGCGTTTTTTTTTTTACCTGAGCTGCCATTATGGTGGAATTATCTACCTCACTGCAGTAGAAAATTTCTGCCTTTGCAGGTTCTGGATGTGTAGTGGGCAATAGCAGTCGGGAGAGCCCGTCAGCATTAGCATGGTGTTCCGATCTTCTGTACTTGATATCATACTGATGTGCCGAGAGAAGAAGGGCCCAACACTGCATTGTTTTGGCAGCTTTTTGGATTTATTCAGTAGCTCATGCGACGGTTTCAGCCGGTTGCAAGATTTGGCACAAATTTTGCATAATGTCAACAGTCCCAATAAGGACCAAAGCTGACTCAAGTTTTGTGGAGCTGGCACTTCCACTATTGCCTTCACTTTCGAGGGTGCCTTATGAAGTCCAGAACTATCAATCACATGGCCCAAATACTCAACAGAAGGGCAGACAATCTCACACTTGTTCTTCCTGACTTTTCAGTCCAAAAACTCTTCAGTCCTTGCAAGGTGGCTTCAAGGTAACTCAAATGCTCTTGCTCATCCTTCCCAGTGATCAACAAATCATCAAGATAACACTGCACTTCGGTCAGCCCACTGAGAATCTGGTCCATTGCCCTTTGGAACAATGCCGGTGCTGAGGTAATCCCAAATGGAAATCTCTGATATTGATACTGTCGATTATGGGTCACAGTGTCTTTGTGAGTTTGGGTCCATGTGCATCTGCAAGTATGTCTGACACAACTCTATTTTACTGAACCGTTGGCTCACAGAGGAACCACAGAAGAGATCCTCAATAAGAGGCGGGGGATACTTCTCTGGGGTCAGAACCGGATTTACAGTCACTTTAAAATCTCTGCATAGTCGAAGGGATTAGCACAATTGGTGTGGCCCACTTACTCGTGTATACTGGTCGCAGAACTCCAGCCGTTACCAGTCTCAATAATTCAGCTTCAACCTTGGGTTTAATTGCATACCCACAGGTCTGGCTTTCAAACACTTTGGTTGACTGCCTGGTTTCACCGTCAGTTTTGCTGCAACATCCCTCATACAAACCCAATTCCAAAAAATTTGGGACGCTGTGTAAAATGAAAATAAATGTAAATAAAAATATATAAATAAAACATAGAAAACATAAAGAATGTTTAAACTGAGTAAATGTATAGTTTTAAGAAAAAAATAAGGTCATTTTCAGTTTGATGGCCGCAACAAGTCTCAAAAAAGTTGGGAGTGGGGCAACAACAGGCTGGAAAAGAAAGTGTTTGACTTGTTCTTTGAGTCTGAATACACCCTGTGCACTTGGGCGGATGCACTTAGTTGTTGTGGCCATTTCCACTGATGTGCTAATCTCTATGGCCTATTGTAATGTTAAGTTACTTTCTGTTAGATAGATAGATTCTGATAGATTCCCCATCATACTAATGTCTTTTATGAAACCGGAATCTCTCTGCAATAATCAGTGGTTTGGGTGAATAGACTAAGTTCACTATTTTCTGATATGATTTGTTGCCTGGTTTCTGAGTGGCTGAGTTAAACTCCGTAGCAGATAAAACATTTTCACACCTAGAAATGTTGGCACAGTATCTTCAGCTTTGATTTCGTTTCCTGGCACTAAGTAGTCAAAACGTTCGGTATAAGCACTCCACTACTCTACTGATTCATCACAGGGTCCAATACTACCAATTAATCCAGCCATTTTTGTTTTAACGCACTCCCCTGTTTGTTTTCGTTCGCCAGCTCTTGTCATTTCTCTCCCTTTTTTTAATCCACGTTCCGTCGTCAACTTTTTTTCTGTCTTTCACTCTGTTTCCTTCCAGCGAAGACAACTCATTCAGTTCTGACTGTCACAGTTGTGTACGGCGTTGCCGTGCATCCACACTCATTTCCATTCATGGGGATAGCGTGGTCGGAGTGGAGGAATCACGCCGTGAACATCTATAGTCTTAAAACACTGACCATAAACATAAACAACAAAGCCTAACATGAAAACGAAAGGTCCCTGTCACCAATTATATTATATACTTCTCTTATATTTCCTAACATCTACACATGAGACTTGTAATGAGTGAGCTTTAACTAGGTGCTTGTAGTTTTTATTACTTAAAATGGCACCGCGATTGGTTCTACGGCATTTATGTACAATCACGTAACATAGGAGGGTGTAAGGGAACACAGAACAGACAATTCTTGTTTCGTAAAAACACACCACACCTGTTGCTGCCGTAAGAGCTTTAAGTCTGTTGGCGTAAGTTGCTACCAGCTGTGCGCGCTGTTTGGGATTTTCACCCATTCTTCCTGGCATATTTGCTTAAGATTGGGGGGTAACTTTGCTTGTATTTTTCTCATTTGTAAGTCGCTTTTGATAAAAGCATCTGCTAAGTGAATAAATGTAAATGTAAGATTGGTTGGATGTTGTTTGTTGTCTGAGATTTTCAAACAGTGCCACAGCTTCTCAATGGGATTATTCAGAGCTAGACTTTGACTTGATCACCGTAGAAGAGTCAGAAGTGTTTGGGACAATTCTACTGCTGAAACATGAACTTTCTCCTGTAATATCCCCTGATATTTTACTCCATCCATTCTCCCTTCAATTTAGGCAAGAAGCCCAGATTCCATGGATAGAAAGCACCTCCAGAGCACAATCCTGCCACCACTATGTTTCACTGTAGAGTTGGTGAGGTACAGCCTGTGTTAATAACAAGCTCATATGTGTGAATTGGCTCTCAAAAAGATAATCAGATCATTAAATCCCCATGTAAATCCACTGTAGTTCCTGAGAGTGTCATTATGAAATGTTCTAGGTGTCTTTACTCTACCCAAAGGAAGAATGTCAACACTGAGAAGCTTCACAGGCCCTTGCCCTGTCTCTCTTTCTGTCTCTCTCAGTCTGTTAGTCACATCTAGTGGCAGGATTTGTGTATTGCATCTGAATGGTTGTTGTTTAGTTAATGGCTGTAGGGATTTGTGTTCTATCAGCTATAAGAGGGTTAGTGAGGTTGAGGTCAGGCGCTGATGTTGATGGTGGAAAGGCTCAAGTTCCAGTTCATCCCAAAGGTGTTCAGTGGGGTTGAGGTCAGGGCTCTGTCCAGGACACTCGAGTTCTTCCACTTTCCAACCTTCACACATCACGTCTTCATGGAGCTCGCTTTGTGCACAGGAGCATTTCATCTTATTTCCAATTCTCTTAGTTTTGTTCTTCTAATGCTGAATTGAAAAACACAGCCACCCCTCCTCATTCAGCCCCTGACTCTGTGTTGGTGTTGAGTATTTTTTTTTGGTTTGCCTTTCTAGTCATTATTTGTGCATTCGTTCTTGTTCTTTGTTGGTGGAATAAGAGGAAAGAAGTGAGAGAAATATAGATGGAATAATGATGATAACAAAATAACAATTATAATGATCAGAATTTTATTTTTCGAAAAATTAAAAAGCTGAAAATGAATTTTCAAATGCGATACCATGTTGGTGTGCATTCAACTCTATCTATTTGTTTGTTTGTTTGTTTGTTTGTTTGTTTGTTTGTTCAAATACACATTAATTCATTCCTTTAAACTACTTACTATCTGTGTTTGTCTTTGACACATGAGTTATGTTCAAATTTCACCTGACATTTAAGTGCTCTTATCTCTCTTTTCTTCGCATCATTTTTTGATCCATTTAAGCATTTACAATTCCTCAGAAGCACATGAAGTGCTACTAATATGTTGACAATCAGTGTTAAATGAAAAGTAAATGCTTATGTTGATTCATTAATCTAATACAAGATTTTATTTCTATAATATTTCTTTAACTTAGCCGGCGCATGCATTAAAAAGGCTATATTTAAAAGTAGATGATACATAGGCCATTTCTATTGAATGGGGAATAGCTTAATTATTATTTTTAAGTAGTTATGTATGTAAATATTTTTAAAGCATTTATTTTGCTTTCTTCGTATTAATTTATGCCCTGACATGCTCTTTTTCATGGAAAAAAAAGCACTTGAAATCATAACTGTTTAATGATGACAGGGTAAGCGCTCACCAGCTCGTGTATAACAAAGTTATATGAGTGTTGGAGCTTGAGTGATGGTATTATGCAGTAACGTGTATATTTATGATGCTTATAAAGTACACTGAAATCGAAATAAGCATTTCTACAAATAGGAAAAAAATGCATCTATGTCACTGAATTCAAGACAATCAGCAGAAGCACAATTACAGGATGACTATAGAAACATGGCATGACAAACAAAGGCTATTTTAAATAGCACATTAATACATTTTAAAATAATAAATAAAAAAGATCAGTCTAGAGTCATGTCCTTCAAGTCCATGTCCATGAAATCCTTCTCAAACTTCTGGAGTTTACAGGTAACTCAGAATTTCCCCTCCAAACTAAACCTCTTAAAGTATTCTTCATGCTATTACATATACCATAGTTTACTTCCATATTAATCCATTCTTTAAAATCACTGACGATCCTTAAGAGCATCTTAGATATGTTCAGATAAATCTGACTGAAAAGAGTATTACACCACATATGTACATAACCCTTTGCTCACACTGGCAAGTAACAAGTCGCTCTTGCTGCTAGCAGTTTGTTCCTTGTGGGTGTGTAGTGACTGCTACCATTGCCTGCAGTGGGTGCGGCCTGTCCAGCATTCTGAGCAACAACAATAGCTATATATATAGCTTCTAAAGCTAACTGGTTGAGCACAAATGAAATAATGCACAGATCAGTATGGAAAACGGTTGTTTGATTTGTTGGCAGATTAGCAAAGTAAGCTAACTATTCTAGCCACATACATGCACTAGAGGAACCAATGATCTCCGCTACTTCCTTTCAAGCTTTACTTTTCTCCATAATGTCTCTGTACACATTTAGTGAACGATTGTATATGACAGGATAAAGTGAAAAAACAGTTACGGGGTTTCTTCCATTTTTACACATCAAACAGTAAATGGGAAGTAATTGTAGGTAGGAACAAAAGTTGTGAGTGGGGAAATTAAGAAACATTGGACCGCACCTGCCATAGGACTGGTCAGAGGAATCATTTCAGCCAATTGTTTGGGTTTGTTGCTTTCAAACCTACAATTCACATAGGATTGAGAAGATCTCAATTCACATGTAGTTTTGACATCATGTGGTATTGTTGCTCAGTACGTTGACAACGAGCAGTTGCCAGTTATCACTTGGTAGAGTGAACAGAGGGTAAAGGACACCTGTGAAACATTCAAAACGTGATGTAGCAGAGGCTCAAATACACTGAAAATAACTACTAAGCAAGAAAAGCTAGGATTGTCTATGCACTTGTATATAATCTAACCTTAAGCTAATTACACTTCTAGGAAAAGAATTAGATCTAGCACCCTAGAGGGTCCTTTTCAGTTTATCTCTCTAGGAGAACCATTAAAGACTCTACAATGGGGTTTCTCTACCAGAGAGGGTTTCAAGAAAAGCCCTGAAATATCCAAAGTATCCATAAGTCTTTTAAAGAAGTCTGTTTTTCTAAGAATTTATACTATATGGTAGATATAGTGTACAACTCTGTAGATCTCTCCCCAAACTACAAGGTAAGTTACAATGTGTGTGAGTTTGCCCCATCCATCCAGTGGCTAACCTTGTTTGGAGACTTCTTTCTGCTTGTTGATGTATCACTGACTAGACTGATCCCAATTTTACAACAAATCACACTATTATGGAGATGCTGGGCCCATCTGTTGAAGTTGAATGAGTGATTTGAAAGAGTCCAGCACTGGAAAGGTCTGTGAAGGTTGTGTCATTAAAATACCCAGGAGTAATAAATCAGTGCAGCAGGACTTGCGATATAATCTTGAAGACCTTTCACCAATCATTTGAGATGCTTCATAATCCATTCAATAAAATATTTTTTTTAGGATTATGTCACAAATGAAGCACATTATGACAGAATAATTGAAAAAACATCATGCCATTGGGGAGAGCTTGCCAGTTGGGGGGGACCTTATTACTGGAAAAAATTTATACCTACTGGCCAATACTCAAAAATCACAGAAAAATTAGACTGTCATCAGGTACAGTGGTATAAATCTCTTGCTATTGCAATTTCAAAGCACTGTCTCTTCAATATCTCTACTCGGAGTGCACCCGGGAGCAGCAGATCGGCCTTCGGAAGTTCCTGAAGAATGAACGAAAAGAATTCCGCCTTTGTCTGTCTCTTGTTCCTTTCCTCTCATCCTTTTTCCTGCTACCTTTTGTTGAGCTGCACCGACTGGATGCTGATAATGCAGGTGGGCTGGAAGGGAGGGGAGTAGAAATGTCTGTGGTGTTTGGAGGCAAAGTTTGATTAGACGTCGCATCAGGTGGTTTAATGTGCTTCTTCAGAACCTGTTTCTCCAGGTGCTTTTGGATAACCGAGCCCAGGACCGATACCTCCACCACGGCACCATAGATTTCCCATGTCATACCTTTCTCATCCCAGCACACTTCCTGTACTGGCTCAAGTGGCTTCTCTGAAACTGACATGGCTCTTGGCTCTGGCTCTGGGATCACCTCAGGTGAGCTTAAGATGATTGGATTCATGGGAGCTGTAGAAATTGAATAGGTTTCTGTGCGTAGCTCAGGTGCCCTTGTTATGATGGGTGTCATAGGAGCTGTGGCAATTGAACGAGTTTCTACCCTTAGCTCAGGTGCTCTAGTTGCTATGGGTGTCATGGGCGCTGTAGCAATTGAACGAGTTTCTACCCGTAGATCAGGTGCTCTTGTTGCTATGGGTGTCATGGGAGCTGTAGCAATTGAACAAGTTTCTATGCGTAGCTCAGGTGCCCTTGTTGCAATGGGTGTCATGGGAGCTGTGGCTATTGAACGAGTTTCTACCCTTAGCTCAGGTGCTCTTGTTGCTATGGGTGTCATGGGAGCTGTAGCAATTGAACGGGTTTCTACACGTAGATCAGGTGCTCTTGTTGCTATGGGTGTCATGGGAGTTGTAGCAATTGAACGAGTTTCTACATGTAGATCCGGTGCCCTTGTTGCAATGGGTGTCATGGGAGCTGTGGCAACAGAACGAGTCTCTACCTGCAGTTCGGGTGCTGTAGTTGTAATGGGTGTCATGGGAGCTGTGGCAACTGAGCGAGTCTCAATCTGTAATTCAGGTGCAGTTGTTGAAACAGGGGTCATGGGAGCTGTGGCAACTGAACGAGTCTCTACTGGCAATTCAGGTGCATTTGTTGATATGGGTGTCATGGGAGCTATGGCAATTGAATGAGTCTCTACCTGTAGCTCATTTGCAGTTGTTATGACTGGTGTCATGGGATCTGTGGCAAATGAGCGAGTCCCTAGTTGTAGCTCCGGTGCAGTTGTTACTATTGGTGTCATGGGATCTGTGGCAAATGAGCGAGTCACTAGTTGTAGCTCAGGTGCAGTTGTTACTATTGATGTCATGGTGTCTGTGGCAAATGAGCAAGTCCCTAGTTGTAGCTCAGGTGCAGTTTTTACTATTGGTGTCATGGGATCTGTGGCAAATGAGCGAGTCCCTAGTTGTAGCTCAGGTGCATTTGTTACTATTGGTGTCATGGGATCTGTGGCAAATGAGCGAGTCCCTAGTTGTAGCTCAGGTGCAGTTGTTACTATTGGTGTCATGGGATCTGTGGCAAATGAGCGAGTCCCTAGTTGTAGCTCAGGTGCAGTTGTTACTATTGGTGTCATGGGATCTGTGGAAAATGAGCGAGTCCCTAGTTGTAGCTCAGGTGCAGTTGTTACTATTGGTGTCATGGGATCTGTGGCAAATGAGCGAGTCCCTAGTTGTAGCTCAGGTGCAGTTGTTACTATTGGTGTCATGGGATCTGTGGCAAATGAGCGAGTCCCTAGTTGTAGCTCAGGTGCATTTGTTACTATTGGTGTCATGGGATCTGTGGCAAATGAACGAGTCTCTAGTTGTAGCTCAGGTGCAGTTGTTACTATCGGTGTCATGGGAGCTGTGGAAACTGAGCAAGTCTCAACCTGTAGTCCTGGTGCGACTGTTACAATGGGTGTCATAGGAGCTGTAGCAACTGTTCGTGTTTCTACCTGTAGTTCAGGTGCAGTTTTTGCTATGGGTGTCATGGGAGCCGTAGCAACTGATCGAGTCTCTACTAGTAGTTCAGGTGCAGTTTTTGCCAGAGGTGTCATTGGAGCTGTGGCAACTGAGCGAGTCTCTACCTGTAGTTCAGGTGCATGTGTTGTGATAGGTGTCATGGGAGCTGTGGCAACTGAGCGAGTCTCTATCTGTAGTTCAGGTGCATGTGTTGCAATGGGGGTCATGGGAGCTGTGGCAACTGAACGAGTCTCTACCTGTAGTTCAGGTGCGATTGTAGTAATGGGTGTCATGGGAGCTGTGGCAACTGAGCGAGTCTCTACTAGCAATTCAGGTGCATTTGTTGATATGGGTGTCATGGGAGCTGTGGCAACTGATCGGTACTCCACTTGCATGCCAACCTGGAGCTCAGCATCCTTTGTTACCACTGAAACTGATTCACTCCATTTACTTTTTCCCAGCTTGTTAAGACTGAAGGGGAAGAAGAAAGCAGTGGAACCTTCGGGAGGGGTCATGGGGCTGGTGGCTGCTGAGTGGTATGCAACCTCCAGACTGACCTGTGTCTGTATGTGCGGTTGTTCTCTGGGTAATATGCCCTCCTCTGAGTTTCTAGTCTCCAAGGATTTTACTTGCTTTAGTGCCACATTGCTCACTGTCTTTTCTGACCTCCTAGGATCCTTTGAATCTGATGAAATGACTTCCTCTGCAGATTGGGATTTGTTG
>CM022764.1:25588551-25713551 GCA_012411365.1 Ameiurus melas | reverse complement strand
CATCAATGACTTTATAGTGCACCATGTGGGGACATCCTCAGCAGCAGGATGTGACTTCCAATTGATGAGAACTCCAACCAAAGTAGTGCATTAGGATGGATCGGGCAGGTCCGGAGAGCAGAAAGAGTCTGAATTACTGGAGGATCATGTGTAGCTCGACCGAGAGAGTCCAAAGCCACATAAGAAAATGGAAAAAAAAACCACAACAACAAAACCAGAAACACAACAACAAACCTAAGACCAACATTAACTCACAATGCAAAGGGGTGGTCCTTACTGAACATCACACAGTCATTGCTGATTGGACATGGTGTAGGACTATTATTAAGGAAATAGACGTCCACTTTTTCTGTCTATTATCTAGCTTACTGTAATTGGGCATACAGCCAGCTTTATTAGACGTTGTTAATATCAACTGTTTTTCAGATGGATTCGAAGGAAATCGAATCAAATTTGATCGGTCACACACTCAATTGTACACATTACTCTAGCGAAGTGCAGTGAAATGCTTTTTGAGAGATTGGCAGGAGATCGGCAGTTTCTAAAATACTCAAACAGCTCAACCAGCAAACACGCCACAGGCAAAGTCACTGAGATCGTATTTTTCTTCATTCTGATGTTTGATGTGAACATTTACTGAAGCTCTTGACCTTTATCTCTATGATTTTACTCGTTGTGCTTCTGTTACAGGATTGGCTGATGGGATAACTGCATGGGTGAGCAGGGGTAATAAAGTGTGGGCTGATGTAGGTGCTTATTATACCAGGTGTTCCCAAACTTTTCCAGGGCAAGGCCCCCCAAATGGCATTAACATTTGACCGAGGCCACGCTTTTGCAAGATGTCTTTAAAACACATTAAAAATACAGACTGTCATGCGCCGTTGGCGCAGGAATGAAGCGAGGGCGTAATTGCAGCGATGCACGGTGATGTTTATTTACAAGTGTAGAAAAATACACAAAACAAAACCAAAACAAGAACACACTCACTAACCTAGGCTCACTGGGCTAAAGCTATGAATGCTACTAAACAGAAATGGGTACACGGCAACTTAGCATGACCCTAAACAAAAACATGAACAGTAACGTAAATCGAGCCCGGAGTCAGAATGACGTGCTTCCAACAATTCCGAATGAACTGCGTCGTGTAGGGCACGAACCGAGGTATATATACAGTCTTTGCTTGATTCCTCACGAGCTCTCAGCTGTGCGTGCTTTCCTGGCACGCCCACACATGACCCTGTGACCTTTCGTGACGAAGGTGTGACGTTGTTGTTGACGACGGCTGCACATGCACAGTGGCGCTCAATGATCGCCTCTGCACCTGGAGGGTTGTCCCGCTGTGCGAGAATTTTGCGCATGCGCCGTAGCGGCCGACGCACATCACCGTAGTGGCTGACGCACGTCACGGTCCCAGCCGAACCATGACAGAACCCCCCATACCCCCACAAAGGCACTCCTCCCGGAGTGCCAAGAGTCCTCCCCTTTCATTGGTGGCCCCGGGCCTCTGGGCTGAATATCCCCTAAAGCACCAGGAGACCGCTTTCGATGCCCCTACCCTTTATCAGTTCTACCTGCTCATAATAGTCATGAATCAGTGGTTCGGCCGGGGTCTTGTGATTACCTTTCTGCAGTATGCTATCCAAATTATACTGCTGCTCTAACTCCCCGAAGTCCACAAGAAAGAGGTCCAGGAACTGCCAAATGTGCATTGTCACATGGTATCTCCGTCCATGACTGCTCTGGGCATGCGCGGAACCCTCGAAGCGAGACATGATTAACTGCGTGAACTGACCTTCAGAGGGTTTTGGATCGCTCAGACTGGCAAAGTACTGCCGGCATTCCATAAGGAAATAATCCGGGCGGTCCAGGCTGTCAAACGGCCTAGGCAGAAACATCGGAGCTTTCCGATTTTTAGATGGACAACCTCTAGCCATCAGGAATGTTATACAGCACAAACGTCCCGTCCAACTACGAGTACGTACTACGCACAACCCCCCACCTCCCCAAAAAAATCACAATATTAGGTTTCGCTAACCCAATTGGCTCTGATATCCTGTATCTGATCTTAATTTCTCAAAAATAGAACGATCCTACACAGTATTTCTGGATTGTACTTATTATTATTATTATTATTATTATTATTATTATTATTATTATTATTATTATTATTATTATTATTATTTTTAAATCCCACAGCTATAAAGAATGTTGCAACAAAAACAAATGCAACTCGAAACCAACACGTATTTTTCCTAGTGGCAGTCCAAGCTGAAACTGAGAGTAAGTTTTTTTTTTACTTCAGTGCCTAGTTTCTTCTCTCTAGGAAGATCGATGTCTATGAAGTTAGAGCACTATGGATACTTGGTCATGCCATTTGGTCTTAGTAATGTCCCTGGCATTTTTAGAAATAGGACGTTAGATATATGGTTGCCAAATTTCTGATCGTTTAGATCAGGGGTTTAAAACTAAATAAAATAAATAAAAGCAGAATCAACAAACTCCTTTAAATGTGTTCATTGATATATTCTAAATGCACAAATGGAGCGAATTTATATATATATATATATATATATATATATATATATATATATATATATATATATATATATATATATATATATATATAGGCATTAATTCATTAGTTAAAACAACAACTTTTTTTCATAAGTATTCACCCCTATGACCTTTTCTATATTTTGTAATGTTACTGAAACGTATAATTGGGTTTATGTGTTAAATATTTATCGTGCTAATGAACAATTATCTCAGTCTGTCCGTTCATGATTTCGAGGAGTTGTTTTTTGTGATCATTGCGGCCAAAAAGACTTGATTTTGCGGTGGCTTTTTTTTTGTGCAAAATTTTGCAATGCGATTTGCAGTTTTTTGTGCTTTTTGGTGGAAAACGACTCGAATTGGTAAAATTGCGATTGCACGAAATCAAAGTCATTCACAGTTATGTTTGTTAGTAAATCAGACCTTTTAGCTGTGCTCATGTTTATAATGGCATCACATGGCGTGTTGTGATGACGTCACATGATGCATCTTGGCCGAAATCTGCGGTAATTTTGAAAAATTATTTTGAATTTTGAATTGCGGCGTTTTCTTGATTTTGCATTCATTTCTGCAATTGCAAGATCCTGGACGGACTGATCAGTAGCTGAGTTTACAGTCCTGAGTGTACTGCTCTATGTTGCCCCCTAGTGGAATAACCAAGACCAAATAATAATAATTAAAAAAAAAGTTCAGTTCAATGCGGTCCACAAGACAATTTTAATTTAGAACACAGATTATAAATTCATTCGGTGGGCCGGATTAAAAACTTTATCAAGTTGGTCTTCGCCCTTGAGCTTGACATCCCTGACTTCCACCGCTTGCTAAAAATACTTGCTTCAGGGGCTTCTGAGGAGGTCCCCACTATCCAGACACTCATAATGGATTCAGCAGTGAATTATTATTGAATTGTATAAATGGTGGAATTCTAGTTCGTGGCATACTGTACAAAACAGTCTTAGGATAAACTTGTGACTTTTTTTTTTTGTTTTATTTATTTATTTACAGAGGATTTGCTCGTCTTGTGTGACAAAGAAACCCGTATAATCGACATTTCCAGCATTGTCAAGCACTATTCCGACATCCATAAACGTTTCAAGACACTTTTACACTGACTTTAAAATCTTCGGTACACAAACGCACGCTCACAAACACACAAACAGACACAAACTGCCCATTGTTTCTGACAAGAGAGTTCACTGGAATGATATCACAAGCAACTATAAAGTTACAATGTATAAAACTCTTACTTGAAAAACGTTAAAATAACAACTTGCTTTTGATATTAAATGAAAAAGAAAATAAATAACCACATACAGGCATCATACACAGCTCTACATAATATATATATATATTTATATCCGAATATATATATATATATTTATATCCGAATATATATATATATATATATATATATATATATATATATATATATATATATATATATATATATATATATATATATATATATATATATATATATATATATATATTTGTTCACCCCCAATATGGCATTGGAAGATCAGAAACATCTATTACACGAATAGAAACACATGTACACAGGCACAAAGAGCCACAAAGGGGGAGTGGGTCGCGTTTCATTGGGAGGGAATCAAAGAAACGCGACGAGGCTCCGCCCTGCAGTCATTAAGAAAACTATACTCACCACACTACAGGACATTTACAATAGATCATAACAAAAGTATATTTATATTTATTTATATTTATATATTTATAGAGAGATCTGATAGGAAGAACATGTTTCGGCAGGAATAACTGTATATATATATATATATATATTTTTTTTTGTTGGTTTGTTCTGTTTTGTTTATTGGAATGAGTTCAGCATTTGTCCTTCTTATTGATAGAAACATTATTGTGCTGCTGGTTAACGTTGAAGTTGGAACGGGTGCTTTATGCTTCAGGTTCGTAGTCCTGGTTCTGCTCCTGACAGGAAAGAGAAGAAATCCTGATCAAGAATTACGGACAAAAGAATAAACACGGAAACGTAGTAGCCATTCAAAAGAATCGAAATCTTCATACTACTTTTGATATTTTGGATTTACAAGTCTTTAGCTACTTAGTGAATAATTTGTTAAGGAGTCACGGAAATATGACATTCACTTCATGTAATATGAACAATAATCCAACAAGGATTGTGGAGTTACGTGATGCGGCTTGTTACCACCCTTAACTATAACTACATATACCAAAGTGTTTAATTCTGCTTATACCACTGCATTTGCCAACAATTACACATCTGGATCTACTGTTTTTTTTTTAAATTATCCATTTATAGTTCAATGCTGTGGAACATCTGCGGAATGAGTTAGCCCTGCCCATTGTTTATGATATAGCAGCTATAAATGCTAATTCCATATGAAGCTGTGGTTCTTTGAACTCTGTATAACTGCCATGCTCAGTGACGATCACCTGGTTACCTTCATGTCCACGCACCTGTTTAGCAATAAATATTTGATCAGTTGTCCTCGTGGATGATTAAAGCTTTACATCGCTGCAGTTCTGTCATATTTAATGTGAAAATGTGACGCTGTAAGCAGACTCTGTGATGGTACTGGGTTGCATGAATATCATACTATGTCATTATCATTCTGTTCCACTCCAATGGCTTCGTCACACATTTCAGTGTGTTTTACTCCGTTCTTGCAGTAGGGGGCAGGATGAGCATTCAGATGAATCAGGACGCCATTTCTGTGCTCTCCTTATTACGTAAAAAAAAAAAAAAGAAAAAGAAGAGAGCATCATATGACTGTGTGACATGTCAAACATGTCAGTGGTCACATGATCACAAACGACAGTGAGAATTCATTTTTTGGGGGGATTGATACCCACAAAATACCCACAATCCATCTGGCTGTTTGGTGACACAGCCACGCCCATGAAGCATGACAGTGAGGTAACGATGGAGAGAAAGAGATGCGAGGGCAGGGAGAAAGAGAGAGAGAGAGAGAGAGAGAGAGAGAGAGAGAGACAGAAAAATACGAGAGTAAGAGAGTAAGAGAAACATCTTGGGAGGAGAAAAAAGGATGAGAGAGAGAAAGAAAGGAAAAAAAGCAACCTCGTAAAGTAAGCGAATTAAAAAAAAAAACAACAACAAAAAAAACAACCCACCACCCCATCCGTTAAATTCACGGTCATATAAGCGAACTCTGTGAAACACTTTCGTGCTTCATGCCCCGCCCACTTTGCGTCATCGACCTCGTCACGTCACCTCTTGTTACAGTAAAATACCAGCTCTCGAGTTAATGCCTGGGTTTGAACTGACATTTTTAATTAACGCTGTTATAGTATCATTTTCTAAGCTTGGCCCTGAACTCACGACACTTCATATTATTGTGTAGGTTAAATTAGTTCAAAGACAAACCCTTTGCCCTTTTATATGTTGTTTGCCCTCACCAGCATTAAGTGTGTGCAAATATGTGTGTGTGTGTGTGTGTGTGTGTGTCTCATGTTCGACCTGCTGATTCTCATCGTACGCTTCTCCCTCTGGATCCACCATTGCCTCTCCCATCTGCTCCTCAGTGGCCTCCTGACCAAACTCCTCGGTCTGCGCGCACACACACACACACACACACACACACACACAGAGGAAACATTAGCGGAGCCATTACAGAGAGAGAAAGTGGAACAAAGCACTGGATTGTACTTTAAAATAAAGTACGACTTTTTTTGGTGTACTTTTTAGTACTTGGGATTTTTGTATCTGCATCTCAATCAGAACTCTTCTGCGTATCACAATCAGTAGTCTAGTTAACTAGCTAAAGAAATTGAACCCAAACTCTAAACTGCAGTACACAATCTGAACTCGAGGAGTTAATCATGTTAACCGCATATATATATATTTTTTATATATACTTTATTTACCTCATACAGCTGATTAAGCGTCTCGACTCTGCGCTCTTTGTTGAAGTAATTGAATGTTATTTATGTACCAATATCAATTATTACCAAAAGGTCTTGCTATGCACATTGATGCTTGGTTTATACTGGTTCATCATGGCTTGTTGTAGCCAATTAATCCCCGGTCTACACTCGAGGATAATCTCGATGCTTATGATGCCGAATTGCAGCTCACATATGCCGACTATCGCAAAAGATGTCCCAGTTTTCATTTGCTTTTCGATATCTAGCCATATTATCTACTCACGGGCCTCTCTGATGTGAAATACTACACATTAACCACGTGCCTCATCAACATCCTGTAGCGTGTTCGGGGAATGTTTTGATCTGCCAGATCTCAGGTTCTGAGACTCTGGATCATTCATAATTCATAAGCATAATCTGAAAGTGTGTGGGGTTTAGTTTTGATCAATCAAGCACAAAAAAATCCCCCCAACAATCCCAAACTGACAATCCAGACAAATCCCCTAGACACCAAGAGTAAAATGGGCATGGCTTAGTGACACTCAATCCACATGAAAAAAATCCACGTCAAATTAGGACTAGTTTTGCTCAGAAATGATGGAACACAGCATCTTTGATTCACTATAGAAGTATAGATGATAATCTTAACAGTGTGAACTCAAACATATAAGTGCTACAAGTACACATACGTGCTGAATCATTTCAGTCCTTGTTTTTGCATTTCCTATATGTAATAAAAAAAATATCTATCCTTTCAATGACGTTAAAGTCAATTCCTTTTGTCCCGTTCCATTAACATACACTCTGATAATAACTTGAGATGTTATCGGGTCTCTTTGGGGAGGTGAGGTATTTTTAAACTGTGATAATCCCAGCCAACTAGGCCAAGTTTCAACAGCGTGTAATCCCCAAATCCCAACACGGCACGTTCAGTCACACACTCCAAATACACGACATCCAAATATAACTCCATTATACACACCTCATAGACTAAATGTCCAATTAAACATACTTCCTCACTCCGAATAAGCACAGACTGCCTTCATACGGTCCAAAAATACAACGCACAAAACCCAATGCACTTTTACACTAGTGCCTTGCCCCCCGTTGAACTCTACTACTGCACACAGGTCGACTAATTATGTCTAATTTCTAACGGCAGTGGCGGAACTAATTTAGGTGATGGGAGTGAAAACTTATGCAATTACAACTTCAAACTGAATAACAACGGAATAATTTTTGCAAACTATATCGTTTTTTTCCTCTCACATCAATATTATGGGCTAATTTGTGTAGGGTCATGATATAAAATTCCAGTTAATTAAATTCCATATCGTTTAAAGGTTGTAACGCTACATAATGTGGAAATGATTGAGGGGGTGAATACTTATATTCTGTATATCTTACACTACAAATTAATCGATGTATTTTAACTATATAAAGTTCTAAGTTTTGATCAAAACCGCAAAACTTGTTTGTTTTGATTATTAGGGGTCCAGGCACTGAAGATGCTTGATCCTTACTGCTTTGATAGTCTTTTGTTGTTCTTCTTCTTCTACCATAAATTGTGCAGACCAAATCGTGAGACACTGAGACATGAAAATTGCTTCTCAACAAGCATGCTCAGCCTGATGGTGGAGCTAGAGTGCAGTGTTTTATCTTTTGGCCGATTAGTAGTACCACTGAAGTTCTTTTCTTTCCCTGTGTCCGTCTGGCCAAACAAAACAGCCCCCAAGAACCACTGAGCTCCACCCACTTTATATTTTGTGCTAATTTGGATAATGTGCAAAACCTAAAATTGCGAGCTAGTCTGTGGAGTCTTGCCATATTTTCACAAAATTGCTGGCAAAACTACTCACTGGAGCCTGAAACTCTCCAAATACATGGACATATCTGTAAACAACATGGCCGCCATAGGCAAATCAGTCCTTGCAGGGCGGAGCTTCATTTACTCAAGGACCTGTAACTCGTGAATGATCGCATGGATTCGCACATAATTTCTTCAAGCATAAGATCACGAAGACATGTGCCAAAGTTGTGGCGTGGTCATTCATAGGGGGCGGGATTATGTATGTAATTATGAAAAAATGGCCACCATCAGCCAATCAGCTTTCAGCAGCCATTTCATAGGGTTTACACTGAGTGACTGTAACAAGACTTGAACAGTATGCTCATCTATGGTCTCTAGGTAACTTGGCTAGACCTGGCCACTCTTGGCGCTATTTGCAAAGCGTGCTTAGACCATAAAGGTTGCAGCTTTGATCAATGGCATATTTATATTATCATTACTAGCTAGGATAATGCGTTTTTACAGCGTAAGTTAACCAGGTGACTCTCTGTCCACACGGAGAGTGTGTATCAGGTTGAAAGAGTGACCAGCTTCTGTAATTGCAATAAACACTGCCGTAGTGTGTGTGAAAGCTTCTTACACTAGTTTCCTCGTTATGGGATTACAAAACTAGGATCAGGCCTGTTGGGGTGTGTGAGGGGGGAACTCCAGGAGGAAATCTGGAAATCTCCTTACATCAGCACACACACACGCACACACACACACACACACACATGAGCACATGAGTGTCATCATCAGAGTCAATGGTTTGTGTTGATATTGAACTGCCGTCATGGAGAAGAGACACCTGAGTAATAAGCAAACACGCTGATAGAGCTTCATGACCTTCAGCAAGGTCATGTGACCAGGGGGAGGGGTGGAGGAAGGGCAGAGTGTGGGAGGTGGATGGAGGGAGAGCGAGAGACAGAGAATGAAATTAGGGAGGGTGACAAAAAGGGAGAGAGATACAAAATGAAACGTGAGAGAGAGAAGCAGAAAGAGAGAGGCAGAGTGAAAGGAGAGAGAGAGAGAGAGAGAGAGAGAGAGAGAGAGAGAGAGAGAAAAGCAGGGAGATCGAGGGAGGGAGAAGGAAAATGAGAGAGACAGAAGGTGGAAAGGATGACAAGCGGTGATAAAGCAAGAGAGAGAGAGAGAGAGAAAGGGATGGAGGGTAAAAGAAGAATGGAAAGGACAGAGGAAGAGAGAAAATGAGAAAGCTGGATAGTGAGGATAAAAGGATAGCGAAGTACTAAAGGAAGGAATGAGAAATGATGGGAGATAAGGAATGATACAAGAAAGGAAGGGACGGGGGAGAGAAAAGTGGATGAAAGAGAGGAAGAACACTAGAGAGATATGAAAGGGGTAAGAGGAAGACAGAGCAGGAGATAGAGACGAAGGCACAAAGGCAGAAAGATGAAAGAGAGAGAGAGAGAGAGAGAGAGGGAGAATCATTGTGACCTTGTAGGGGAAATAACCTTTTTTAAATCTACATCTACGTCTGCGTCAACGATGACCTCGCGATGAAGATCAGGGCAAGATTAGGACAGAAATCCGGAGATCGGTTAAACGTACGTTCACGTCGGAGGGAAACTCGTCTTTCTTCATGAGGCCGGTGGCAGCGGCGATGTTCCCGGCTCCGGACATGACGGCGCCCCCGAAATGAGACGCCTGCTCCTTCGTCTTCTCAGCCACTGCAGGAGAAAACACTCCGCTTCAACACTGAAACTAATCAACTGAACTGGAACTAGTGATGGAGGAAAAACCTCTAAATCCAATCAGCGTCTGATCACAGACCTCTAATATTCAGTACAGTACAAAGAGGTCATGTTTACATGAAGCTTCATTCTTCATTCTCTGGCTATTTCGACACTCTGCAGCTTTTTAATACGTTCTAACGGCCAAAATCTTCCGGCTACTGCGTCATTTCCACCCATCGTTATATTATTACTGTCACTAAATGACTTCAAAACATCCAACTTATTCTTATTAATTACTAAAAACTACTAATAAAAAGCCAATCAAAGAAATGAATGCATAAATCATTATAAAAGAATAAACAAATAAGCAGGAATAAATGAACATATGAACAAACAAGCAAATAAGAAATAAATAAATCTAATAATCAGAAATAATAAATAAAAAATTAAGAGTAAAATCATGAACAAATTAGAAAAATATAAGTATACGAACAAACAATAAAATCGACCAACCAAAAGAATAAATGAATGAATTGATAATAAAACAATAAACTATAATAGATGCAAACAAACAAAAACAGCCAAACAAATCAACAAATGACCACATACATTTATTAATAAAAAACAAACAAACCCCGCTCCCTGAAGTAATAAACCCCACCCCCTGATGTAACAAACCCCGCCCCCCGATGTAACTAAATGAATATAGGAATAAACAGGAAAAAACAGCTTTGCTGAATATTTAATCCTGCTCGAACAGCACCCAAATTTTACACTTCTAGGCTTTTACACCTGTCTCTGGCTCGGTGCTGTGAGGTGGCCGCATGCCAAAGCAATTTAATCCCACATTACACTGTTTATTATTCAGGAGGTAAGGAGAATGAGCTCACCCGTGGCCACGCTGTCTTTGGTCTTGGTGCCTGGAGACAGAAAAAAAAGAAAAAAGAGGAGACACACGAGATGAGTTTCTTTTCTGCACAAGTCTGTTTTGGCACTTTGTCACGGACAGAAAGCAGACAGCCTCAGACCTGTGGATGAAACTCGGCTCGGCTCGGATGGGAGACGGTCGCTATTCTGATCCGACGTTTCGCTACAGAGCGTTGTCATGTGCGGTGAAATGAAGAACGGGATGTAATCACTGACACCAGCGCATGCTGTACTGATATTTATGGGTGCCGTGGTTACAGTTAAATTAATATTATAACTATAGCAGCACATACAATACAGTGCCTTAGAGAATTATTGGCACCCTTCATGACAATAGGCAAAAACTATATATATATATATATATATATACATACAGTATCTCGCAAAACTGAGTACACCCCTCACATTTGTGTAAATATTTGATGATATCTTTTCATGTGACAACACTGAAGAAATGACACTTTGCTACAATGTAAAGTAGTGAGTGTACAGCTTGTGTAACAGTGTAAATGTGCCGTCCCCTCAAAATAACTCAACACACAGACATTCATGTCTAAACCGCTGGCAACAAAAGTGAGTACACCCCTAAGTGAAAATGTCCAAATTGGGCCCAAAGTGTCAATATTTTGTGTGGCCACCATTATTTTCCAGCACTGCCTTAACCCTCTTGGGCATGGAGTTCACCAGAGCTTCACAGGTTGCCACTGGAGTCCTCTTCCACTCACAGAGCTGGTGGATGTTAGACTCCTAACCTGCTCCTCCACCTTCCGTTTGAGCATGCCCACAGATGCTCAATAGGGTTTAGGTCTGGAGACATGCTTGGCCAGTCCATCACCTTCACCCTCAGCTTCTTTAGCAAGGAAGGGTGAAGACGAGGGTGGAACTTTAGAAGACGAGGGTGAAAATCAATACTGCATGGCCGTGATCTTCAGGACCTCAGGCGACACTGCATTAATACAGGTGTGATTCTTTATTGGAAATCATGAAATGGACTCAGAAACACCTCCAGAACTCATTGTCTGTGAACACAGTTCTCCGTGACATCCACGAGCGCTGGTTAAAGCTCTATCATGCGAAGAAGAAGTCATATGTGAACATGATCCAGAAACACCACCGTCTTCTCTGAACCAAAGCTCATTTAAAATGGACCGAGGCGAAGTGGAGAACTGTTCTGTGGTCAGAGGAATCCAAATGTGAACTTATTTTTGGAAACCCTGGACGCGGTGTCCTCTAAACTAAAGAGGATCTTCTGACTTTTTATCAGCACTTAGTTCAAAAGCCTGCTGATTGTTACAGGGGTGCATTTGTGCCTATGGAATGGGCAGCTTGCACATCTGGAAAGGCACCATCAATGCCGAAAGGTATATACAGGTTTTAGAGCAACATCTGCTTCCATACAGATTCCATCCCATCTTTACTTCTGAGAGACTCTGCCTCTCTGAGATACTCTTTTTATACCCAATCATCTCACTGACCTGTTCCCAATTAACCTAATTAGTTGCAAAATGTTCCTCCAGCTGTTTCTTTTTTACTAACACTTACTTTTCCAGCCTTTTGTTGTCCCTGTCCCAACGTTTTTGAGACGTGTTGCGGCCATTAAATTTATAATGACCTTTTTGTACCTTAAAACTGTACATTTCCTCAAATTAAACATTTGACATGTTTTCTATGTTCTACTGTGAATAACATACGGGTTTATGAGATTTGCAAATTATTGCATTCGGTTTTTATTTACATTTATTTACATAGCGTCCCAATGTTTTGGATTTGGGGTTGTGTTATTATTATTATTATTATTATTATTATTATTATTATTATTATTATAACCAAATTTACACAATTTAACATCTGCTCTTCATTTACTTAACTTTTTGGAATTTTATTACTATTTTAACAGTGTATTTGTATTTCCATGATTTAATTATTTATTATTATGAATATTTTTGTAATATTCTTACTTTACTATTAACCAGCATTTTTGCTTTAACTTAACATTCTACTCCTTAATAAACACCCCTACTCAGTTCATGAATTCTCTCTTTCTTTTTGCTGTCTTTCTTTGCTTAGTTCATTTGACTTGATTAGATTTGATTAGATTATTCCTTCATTTGATGTCATGCGCTGATTTGTTGTTGTACGTGCCTTATGTTAAACACATTTTAATACATAAACGGTACACATGCAAGAAAAACAGTATATTAACCGATCTTTTAAAAGAAATGCCAAGTCTTCTTTTGAATTGAAACTGCGTGAAGTTTCAGGAAACCTGTACGGAGAGATTCCGATTCCTCCATCAGGGGAGATAGGAGGATGATAGGAGAGATTCTGTTTGTGAAGAACATGGCGGTATAAATTTTCAGCTCTTCTCTCAGCTCTGTTTGTGTGTGCGTGTGTGTGTGAATGGGTGAGAGATAGAGAGAGTCTTCAGAGGACAGATGAAGCGAGCTCATATGAAGGAGGGGCATGAGTGTGAGCGAGCTAATTTTCACTCCTCCTTGGCCATCATCTGTACATATAATACACACACACACACACACGCATCATGCTAGCTGAAGTGTAGCTTTCTGGGCCATCGTTCTCTCAGTGTGTGAGTGATGCTGCACACACACTACAATGCTGCTCCTTGCTAACCATCAGGAGATGGGATTAAAATATCTGGGCTAATTGGCTCTCTCTGTTACAGACTGTGTGTGTGTGTGTGTGAGTGTGTGTGCATGGGTACACACCAATCATTCAGGTTCTGAAAAGCCCAGAATATGAATGAGCACTGGGTTGTGTATGGGTCTGTGAGGCGTAAATGAAGATGTGTGTATGGAATAAAAGCTGCAGAATGAACACACAGCGTTAAGTTGGATGTTGACAGAAAAACAGGTCGATGAAAATCTATTTTTTTTATCCCGCAGATATGACGGCCTGTAGCCCATCAGCTTCAACTTCTGCTCTGCTCTTCGTTTGAATGTGCCACGGCCAGCTAAAGACCCACCTCTTCCACGAGAACTTAACTTACCCCTAAATTGCCAACCCCACATTATTTAAAAAATAAATAAATACATAAATAACTTACGCTGGCTCTTACACCTCGACTCTGCGCACTTTGCTTCTCTAGAACTCAATTAAAGATCCTGTACAGTAGCACTACTTACAGTATATTGTTCTCCGCTTGATATATCTCTTTGCTTGTATTTCCTCATTTGTAGGTCGCTTTGGATAAAAGCGAAATGCTAAATGAATAAATGTAAATGTATTTTAAACCCTGGTTGCCTCTGTTAGGAGGTTAAGACTTGACCGTAAGATGGAGCTTTAAAAAAATGATGGACAATAATGAGCAAACATACAGTATATACAGAAATAGATCATCCCAGAACTGGGATAAGTCACGTGTTTATACAGATTGTAGCCTGGATACACCGTCAGGCTCATTCCGTACTGGTTGGTCCAAGTCTGCAGATTTTTCTTGCCATAATCTGGGTGGACAGTCAGCACAAAAATCGAAAAGTGTGGGAGTTGCGTGGAATCTAATTTGATTTCTCCCACAATTAAGTTCAAAGCCATGAGGGATTTTTTTAACCTGATGCTGGGGGTAGTCGGTCAAAATGTTTGATCTAAAGCGATTCATTGGTTTGCTCCTTTGTGAGAACCAGGGGTGTTTGCTGGACTGTCAATCATCGAGCCCAGATTCCTCTCCAAGTGTTTTTACAGCTCAGCTAGTAGCCTAAGTTTTGTTTTATGGAGGCTGAGGTAGCTTAGCTTTTAATGTATGACTTGATCATAGAGAAAAAGTTGGATTTATCGTAAAACTTGCCTCGGGTGTTGTCACTGTTTGTAGGATAAAATATTCAACTTTTCTAACTAGGCTAGTTTGGTGTCGCTAGCCATGGAGAGGCACAACTAAGCTATCAGTGTATGGGTTTAGCTGCTATAATGCCATGCAAAGTACATTATCTTTCCTTATTCTCTGCTCATATCATGTTCACGTAAACTGGAACTCATATAGACATATAGTACACACCTTGTTTTCCTGCTCAGCATCAGAGGATGTTACTGATTCAGTTTCAACCCTTTTACTGGTTTATAAAAATAAAACACAATGGCGTATTTACATTTTCCCCTCACACTGACTGAGTTAGCACTTGGCAGAATTGAGGGACTGTCACCCAATTAGACACGAGTATTCCCACGTATTTTCCTGTAAACCCTGTCTGATTGGTCTCGAATCAGTTCACCGAAGATATAAAATTACAGGCGGTCTTCTTTTACTGACGTTCAGTTACGTTCAGTTTTCTCCGAGTGGAGAAAAATTCGTCATGGCTACAGCCCCCGATGGCCAGACCAGATTACGCCCCTGGTGAGAACCAGTGGTGAAATTCAATCTAATATCTATCAGCAGTTCGACAATGAAACTACTCATTTTGGGTAATGAATTATATCTACTTTCAGTTGCGGATATCAGCCCAAAAGGAGATCACATCAGGTGTAAACACCTGACACGATTGACACTGAGAGGCTGCATGAATCTGCATGAAATCAGCCCCAGCTCACTTCTTACTTCTTCATACCATTCTGTGGATTACGTGGCACTATTGTGCTCAGTTCCAAATGTAAAAAAGTCCAAAATAATCCTCTTTAAGGCATTTAACAGCAGACAATCTAACGTGGATGCCAAAAGCAAAAGAAATTGAATTCTGGTGTATTTTTTTAAAACAGGTATAGTAGGCTTAGCTCTTCTAGCACATTTCTACCAGCCTTAAAGGTTCTCCACTTATAGGTTTTCTGTGATCAGCTTCTTTCACTGTGCTATTGGTGCATCCATTATCATTTTTGTGGCCGGGAACAAAAAGTGGATCTGATATCCTGTATAAAAACGAACACCGTTCACAGCTCCATTATGCGAATGTTATACAGCTAGAAACACTATTCTGTTCTTTTCCACAATGTGAATAATAAATAATGCGAGCGATATAGCATACACTACATAAAGGATGTGATGAATTGCCTCATATCAGCAGTACATAATATAGGTGACGGGAATCTTGTGGCTCCTGGCGTATCATAATAGGTTTCGAGAACGTGCTAGAAAGTCCCATCATGCTGTGATTGCACCTTTTAAATATGACAACCTCCAATTTATGGCAACAGAAAGAAAAATAAATCAGTACATGGAAATGAAAGGGTTTCGCGATTGGTGTACCTTTTTGTCCGACACAGCAAAAAAAAAAAAAAAAAATGCTGATAATATGACTCCTTGATGTCTAGTGAAGACTTTCACCCCGCAAAAGAACCCTTACAAAATTCCACATTCGTAATACATACAATATTTAAGGCATTTACAATTTATATAACTTAGAACGTCTTTGTACTTGGTACATACTTAGAAAACAAGGTTCTTTAAGGGCTCTTAAGGGGTTCGTTTGGAAAATCGGAGGTTCTTGGGAACTTTAGCAAGGACTGATAGCAAGCCACTCTGTAAACGTAAATCTTTTTAAAGCTCACCTGATCTACACGACCTGGCACTGATTATAACTGGGCAGTATCCATATGTCCTGCACTACAGGGGGAAAGTAGACCAGTGTTAATGACAGTTCTGAGAGCTGAACATCAAAAGTCCACACATCGTTATTCAGACCTCAGATATATCTACAGGACAACATAGTGTAGCACTTACAGTTAGCTGTAAGCATAGCAGGTGAGTGCTCTGTCAGCTTATCCTTCAACCGTGGACATGTTGTCTTTATAGGAAAGACATTAGATAAATTAGATTAAACGGGTTTATTAATTTGACGTTATAATTCCATTACCTCAATTCAGTGTCTCTGGATTTCAAATTTGAATAAACTGTGCACACAAGTAACATTATGATTATATAATATATATATATATATATATATATATATATATATATATATATATATATATATATATTAGTAACAGACTTCCGATAGGTTTAGTTCAACGTTCGCCATCTTCTCATTCACATATCGATGTATTGGTGCTTTTATTTTTCATTTTTAAATCGTTTCTTGCTTTTACGTTGCATCGTAAATCCATCGTTCTTTTTCTAGTCCGTATTTTCTATCTCCTGAGTTTTTTCTTTTCTTCTTCTTCAGGTTTACAAGGAAGTGCTTGTGTACAAGAATGGTGGTCTAGGCGCTGTTAAAAAAATCTGTCTCAAGAATTTTACTCAAGAAAAATCTGGCAACCTCAAAGGTTTGGACTGCGTGCGGGTGATTTTAATAATCTAAATGCGGAGCCAAAAGAAACAAACAAACAAAAAAAACCCATCCATCCATTCCATTCCATCTTCTACCGCTTACTCCTTGTTCAGGGTCGCGGGGGAACCTGGAGTCTATCCGAGGGAGCATCGGGCACAAGGCGGGGTACACCCTGGACGGGGTGCCAACCCAGCACAGGGCACAATCACAAGCACACTCACACACTTCGGACAATATGGTAATGCCAATCAGCCTGCGATGTGTGTCTTTAGACTGGGGGGAGGACACCGGAGTACCCCAAGGAAACCCCTGAAGCACAGGGAGAACATGCACGCTCCACTGATTTCCCTATTCTTTGTTCTCCGTACAGCTATCCTGCACTTGTTTATCTGTATTATCAACAGAACTCACTGTAACAATGCAATCTAATTTACACTCTGCTGTGCATGCTGAGCAATGTGTCAGTGTGGCATCAAAACACATGGTCACGCACATACACACACACACACACACACTGAGGCAGATTCAGAGCACATGTCAATATCAGGTCATCGTACAGTATTCAGCCTTCTATTGTCCCAAACAGAACAGTGTTGATTCTCAGGCACACACACACACACACACACGCACGCACACACACGCACACGCACACTGAAAAAGCATGCTACAGTGTGAGATCATGGAATAGTGTGACATGTGGCCAGCATGGCTCCTGTCCAACTCTCGGGCAGGAGATCAGAGAGAAGCTGGAGCATGTCCAAGCGACTACATCTCTCTCTCTCTCTCTCTCTCTCTCTCTCTCACTCTGTTATAACACAGACGCAACATACAGTACATTCTAACATATCAGGATCTCTCTCCGGCTTGTATTAGTGTGACGTGTGAGTATATGGTCCGAAGGCGATATGAAATAGTAATATTATTGACGTTACACTTTACCAGTACAGACCATGGCAATTCAAATATCTCACAATGTCCACGTGAGACACTTTGTATTGAAAATATGGTCCAAATATGGTGGCTTGCTGGTGAAGGCTCGGGGTTACCGATCAGAGGGTCGGGGGTTCAAGCCCCGGCACGGCCACGCTGCCACTGTTGGGCCCTTGAGCAAGGCCCTTTACCGTCTCTGCTCCAGGGGGCGCCGTATCATGGTTGACCGTGCACTCTGACCCCAACTTCATGACATGCTGGGGTATGCGAAGAAAAGAATTTCACTGGGCTGTAATGTACACGTGATCAATAAAAGACTTATTATTATCTGGTAAAGAACAAATATACATAACCTGATTGAAAGCATCTCTAACTGTTGATATGGTGAGGTTGTGTGTCAGGTGAAGTTTGCTTAACGTTTACGGAGTCTCCAGTGTCAGAGCTTTTTGTATGAGGCATAGGTGAAACTATAACTGTACGATTTCCGACATCTTCAGGACACACGATGTCACGCTTTGAGTTTTCAATTTCGAGAGAGAGAGAGAGAGAGAAAAAGAGATGCTGGCGAGGAAACGACTGTTTATAGCGGCTATAATGTCCACGTTTAACGCTCACGCGACGTTAAATCTACCCAGCGTGCAGATTTTTTGTTTAAACCCAGGTGGATATACGAATCGCAAATTTCTACAGTGGAATTTTAAGGACTATTATTCATACGTACGAATCAACCGCGATTTTACAATTCCCAACGCGCAGGCGACAGAACTACAGAAGATCTATTTCATGTGGAAACTATATTCTTTTCTCAACATCTATTAAACTCACTGGAGTCATGATTCACACCCAACGTCTCCGCTTCTCTGCAAACAAAAACCAGGCTTTGACGTGGTACGGTTACGTGGGTATTTTCAAAACGTGGAACGTCTCCGTAGTGTCCGTAGCCCGTGTTCCTTAAGTTCAGCATCATGGGGATGGATTCCTCCTAAGATGCTGTACTTCTGTACAAGCTTTGTTATAGATTTTTATCTGAAGACTCCCGACATTATCGAGTCAGTCCAAATACGTTCTCGACGTTCTCTAACGTTAGTTTTCCAGCACAAAATGAAAAGTAACAGAGAAATGTTTATACATATACATATCGCCTTTGTTTAATTGACTGCTGTTTGCTGTTTGTTTAATTGACTGCTGTCTTTATAGTATTTGTTAAAAGGAGAAAGATTATTTCATTATTTTTGAAGGCACCTTTGCTCTACAACATTTCTTTGTATGTGTCTATGACTTTTGCACAGTACTGTGTGTGTGTGTGTGTGTGTGTGTGTGTGTGTGTGTGTATATAAAATTACAAGAAGTATCCTATCAAATACAAAATGGCCATAGTAATTCTATTTCATTGCAATTCAGTCTTTGTGCCCATTTAAACATAACTATGACGGGTCTCCAGACGCAAATCCCCCCCAACCCCACACACCCCTTCCACACACAGACACACGCGCCCCCTAGCATGCGCTCTCGCCCAGCCAATAGCTTTAAAATAAATAAATAAATAAATAAATAAATTCTCCTCCCACACGCGCCCACGGGAGTGGAAGATGAGAGCGCGCGTGCGCGGCGTGCGCGCGCGTGGCTGTCGCCTCTTACCCATGAACATGACGCCTTCCTTGGTCTTCTCCGCGGCCACCGCCACGCCTTCCTTGGTTTTTTCCGCGGCCACCGCCATGCCTTCTTTAGCTTTAGAAAGCCCCTTCATGAAAACGTCCATTTTGGCCCCTCTGTGTCTGCGGAATGAGCGCGAGAGCACGGTTAAAGAGAAAGACAGCGAGAGAAAGAGAGAGAGCGCGCGCGCGCGTGTAATGGCAGAATACCTGATGTGTACTAGTGAATTGCATTGCATCATACGCGGTAATGGACTATTATATATTTTACACTCCTACTGGTCTGTAGCAATATATTAAAACTTCAAAATGTAATAAACAGTCAGCAATAGACCGTGACTAATGCATGCATAATTAATATTATTGCGCATATATATATATATATATATATATATATATATATATATATATATATATATATATATATATATAGATAGATAGATAGATAGATAGATAGATAGATAGATAGATAGATAAGCTCCAAAATAATAGCTTACTGCATTAAATCGTATTTTGAATAGATTAGAATATATTAAATGGCCCAGAACTATCAAAGAAAACTGTAGCATTTCATTGCTGAATATCTAAAGTGCTATATTAAAGCCAGTTGCACACAGAAGGAATGCCAGGATTCTCACTCACACTGCTGAGATGACAGCATCAAATACCAGAATGTGACAGAGCACAGACCCCCCCAAAAAATAAATAATAAATAAATAAATAAATAAAAATTCCATGGATATTACAATACAATCTAGCACTGAATGTGTACTGCATTTAATTATGAATGACAGAGCGTTGGCATTTACGTTCCATTGTCATAAACGATATGATCAGCTCATCACGTTTTATTTGGAGAAGATTCGGCATTGAATGGCAGAGGACTGGCATGTGCATGGTCTCTAATGTGCCATGTGGTGTTGGATTGCAGGATGGATGACCCAATCTTGAATGCCTTCTGCACTACAGAGCATTTCATTTCAAAGTAAAAGACTACAGTAGCACTACAGGGCATGGCATTGCATCTCGGTGTCATGGCTGTACAGCTTCAGGATGCATCCTGTGTGTGTGTGTACCACCTCAGCACCACCTCAAGTTCTCATTCTTTCAAAAAATAAACTACAGGCCATTCATTTTCTTTCTTTCTGTCTTTCTGTCTTTCAAACCTAGCATGCACAGGTCGAAGGCGAACATCGTGTCCTTTAAACGGTTAACTAACACCTGCTCATTAATTATTACTCGAGGTGATAATGATATCCTCTGTGATGGAGGACAAAATGACCTTATACAGATATATATATATATATATATATATATATATATATATATATATATATATATATATATATATATATATATATATATATATATAAATATATATAGAGAGATAGAGAGAGAGAGAGAGAGAGAGAGAGAGAGAGAGAACAATATGAGGAGGCATGTGGTAAGATAGGACAATGATGGTGTGGAAGAACCCAACTGCAGAGAATAAACTGAATTCAAAAAACATATCATGGTTGCATTATAAGATCAACCTGAACCCAAATACCGACCCCCCCCCGCCCCCACGATCCGAGGTGTTACAATGGATTTGCAGTAATATATAACATAATATGTTACATTATCCTATACATTATAAAACAAAACCCTATCACAGATAGCTGTATACGTGATTATACTAGGGCGTTTAATAATAAATGAGAAAACGATCGATTGCTCTTCACACAGGCAGGAAACATGGTGTCTCCCATCTATAGTCAATCTGTAGGTCACGACTGAAATAAATGAAGAATATAAACACACACACACACACACACACACACACACACACACACACACACACACACACACACACACACCACACACACACTTACACACACACACACACACACACAGCTACATCACCCTGTATCTGAAAAACCAACACACAATTATCACCATGTATCAGTAGCCCCTTCAATACAGTCATTATTATTATTATTATTATTATTATTATTATTATTAGTAGTAGTAGTAGTAGTAGTAGTTGTTGTCATTAAATCCCGAATAAAAGCTCCACTCACCTTTTTCAAACACCTCCTGCGTCCTTAACGCTTCAGCAGATTCAGTATTACCGAGCCGCTCCGGTGTGATGTGTGATGTGCGCGTGGGCCTCGAGATCAACGCGCTCAGCCAATAGCGCCCGCTGTCCTCATGACCACGCCCCCCTAAACTCCTACACCCCCCACCCCCACCCCCCACTCACTCCGTGACGCTCTGACGTCATCACACCAGCTGTGATTGGTCACTTTGGTCGAACGCCAATATTAGGCGAAGGTTTTAATTGAAAAAGCAAATTATTTTAGGCTTTGATAAAAATAAACAAACAAACAAACAAACACACAGTTTAAGCATCTCCTTCTTTATAGGCAACAGATTACCAGTAGAGACCCACAGGGACCATTAGAGTTTCTATTAAACCTGTGCAATTCCCATTGTAATCACATTCTATGAGTTTTTTTTTTTTTTTTTTTTTTTTCCCCCCAGCAGGGCTGACACACCCACAGCCTGGCCACATTATTAGGAACACCAGTAGACCTGTTCATTCATTCATTCAAATCAGTATCCAGTCGGACAGTCATGTGTCAGCAGAGCAACAATCATCACACAGGGACAAGTTATGAGCTTTGTTAAGAGTTAATGCTCACATAAAAATGGGCGGGGGGTTATTGGGGGGGTATCTCAGTGACTTGGTGCCAAACGGGTTGGTTTGAGTGTTTCAGAAATTTCTGGTCTCCTCAGATATTCACACACTGCCCTGCTTATTTATTTATTTATTTATTTATTTATTTATTTATTTATTTTTATTTCCCTGATTTTTTCCCTCATTTAGTCTTGACCAATCTCCACCCACCACTCGGCTCGCCCCATCATAGGCAGTTGAAGGCTATCAAGTGCTTTCTCCATGAAATGTGAAGCCAGCCATTGATTTAGGACTCATTATCTAATCAGCCTTTATATCTGCTATACACCATTAACGGACAGTAACTATAATGGGATATAAACTATGATGTTCATCAAGTTAAAAAAAAAAATGTAATCGTTGGCAGATTGCTGTGGGAAAAAAAAGTTATATAACACATTGCAGCATACTTTTAGAGGAAAATAATGGACGTCGAGGTGGTCACAGTAACTCTGCTTCATCACACCACCCTGACGTCGCAGCATGCTCCATCATACATGCTAGTTATTACAGCTCTGTGTTTAGCAGGAGACGAACATCATCTGTATCTCTGTATCTTTGGGGTTAAATCATACCGGTGAAGAAACCAGGCACCATATTTACTCAATCGCTCACCCAGAATCTGACAGAGTGTCAGCGCTGAGAGGCAACGGCCATCGATTTACAAAGCGTACGCTGGCTGTAGTGTAATCAATGAGACACTTATTGTACGGCGTTTTGCATGCACAAAAAAAAAATGAACCCATAGATCATTCTGACTACAATACCATCATTTTATATGAAGTGGAATTCAATCACATAGTCGATTTGTGTTGCGCCGGACATGGGTATTAAACCGAGTAGCTGAATATAAGGCAGAAATGAGCGAGACACACTGTATCTTCAGTTTTTCTCAAATTGATCATACGGGAGAAAATAAACTGCGACGTATCTATCTCAGGGATCTTTTCTTAGTTTGAGTCGAGTTCCTATCTTAGTGTTCCACGATGCGTTTCTCTGAGCTGCATGATAATGGATAAAATATTAACTGTGATTCTTAACGTTTTGAACAGCGTTGAAATCGTATTTATTTATCACAATTATTCCAGCAGTACAGGGACTAAATATTTTTTTCCTGCCCTTTATCTATTATCATTTTGACTTCTTGTCTTTCATTCAATTTCCACAGCCAAAGGCTTATTCTTCAGTAACTACATGAAGAAAAAAAAAATATTATTATATAAGTACAGCATTTACTCCCTTTTCCACATTTGATCACAAACTGAACTGAAATACACCTTGGAAAAAAAAAATCACTATGTTTGGCAGCAACCCAACACTGTTAATCTCCTTGAGATCCCCATCCTGGCTGTGAAGCATGGTGGTGGTAGCACCATCTACAGAATTACCCAGGGTTGCTTTTCCCCCTTATTTTTAGTCATCTGGCAACTGTGACTGCATAAACCATGCAATAAAACAGACAAATCAGATAGGGAGACATTGGTCTGGACACATGGACAGAGCGAATCAGACTCAGCAGATGAGTTAGGATCCATGTGCAATCTTTCTTGAAGAACAATCCCAAAATCATATTCGCAGGTTAGTGATCAAACATCCATCGTCAAATCAACGGTCAAGACACAGGGTGTCAAAATAGTAACGGCACAGAAATAGCAGTCATGGAACACAAACACAACTGTAATGAATCTGCAAAGTAACCATGTGCTTATACAGTGAGCAAACCAGGCAGGAAACATGAAACAGAAAATGAGCAACTCACTGGAATTCTGGGGACATTGACCTCTGCTGGCGGGGAGCAGTACTGTCCAGCGCTCATATCACATTAGAGCTTCTGGTACACATCCAAAGGTTATGAATGCAAATATATACTATTTCATGATTTCAGTGTATTGTGATATTAAATGGAAAAGTGTTCATGATTTGATTGTTTTTAGTAGAGGTTGTAGGTTTATTGTTTTTGTTTTTTAACGCATCACATACAAGGCGCACGGTGGCTTAGTGGGTAGCATGTTTGCCTCACACCTCCAGTGTTGGGGGTTCGATTCCCGCCGCTGCCCTGTGTGTGTACGTGTTCTTCCTGTGCTGTGGGGGTTTCCTCCAGGTATTCCAGTTTCCTCTCCCAGTCCTAAAACATGCATTGTAGTCTGTGGTGTCCATTGTGTATGAATGCGTGTATGTGATTGTGCCCTGTGATGGATTGGCAAACTGTCCAGGGTGTACCCCACCTTGTGCCCGATGCTCACAGGGATAGGCTCCAGGTTACCCGCATCCCTGTAGGATATAGCGGTATAGAAGATGGATGGATGCGTCACATAATCAGATTCAGCAAGAGCAAATTTTCCTCATATCAGTTATTGTTTGAGTCTGTCTTGATAAACACTACACATGCTACACATCTCTACACATGATACAGATCAGTACACACCTCGAATCCTGTTCATCTGATACATGTTCATTAATTGTTAATGTGGAGAATAATAAGTGCTTAAATGTTCAATCGTGTGTATCCAACTCAATTGAGAGGTTTATTTTTTTTTTTATTACAAACCATTAAGTCACTACAAAAATATATCTATTCACGCTGACCTTTTCTCTTAGTGTAGAAAACGTTATTCACTCCCTCAGCTCTCAGTGCATCACTGGAGAAATAACACAATATGAACATTATTCACCTTTAATCATCAGATCATTTCCCTCCTAACATTAGTAACTGAAACAATATTTTAGCCATGCATAAATGCACGAGAAACCACTAAAAGGATTAAAAATAATCAATAGGTCACATTAAGCCACACAGCTGTCCTGCTGCAGATGTTCCTCGAGTGCCGCAGGGCTTATTATTCTAAATTATGGGTAATTAAAGCCGCACAGCTCGCATCTGACAGACTCAATGCTAATAGGCTATTGCCTTAACAAAGGTCAGTTGTCGTTTCACTAGAATTGAGTGGTGTAAGATTGTAATAGAGGCATCACAGTGCAGATTGTGTCCAGGTTAAAAAACAAAGACAAAGAAAATACAAACAAACAAACAAACCAAAAAAAAAAAAAGATTTTAAACCAAGAACATAGCCAGAAATATAAATTGAATTGATATAATTTGGTGTATGTATAATCTGATTGATAATAGAATGTAAATATAAATTAACAGAGAAATAATATGTACCAGAACTGAAACACAAAATAATGAACAGAACAGCCAAATTAGATGTATCGAAGAGTCGAACACAGCGGCAGCTTGTAAATATGGAGCAGATGGAGCAGAGCCCGATCATATCTCTCAGCCTTTCAACAAATCTTAATCTTCATCAAGTCCCCATTCACCACTCCATACATTTTAAACAACACAGAAATACCAATTCTCTTTTGAGTGACCAACAATGTCAAATAATGTCACTATTGGACAGATATAAACCCATGTTCCATTGATTTAACCTAGTGGTCAAATTTGGGAACTAAACTACACTAATTGAGGCCCATTGGGGTGAGAATCACACTTCCCCATGCTCTCTATCTAAACGGCCGTTTACACGATAACATTTTGAACTAAAAAAGGAAAACCTTTTATGCGGTTTGGCTGTTCGATTACGCGACGGCGGTGTTTTGGGGCCTGAATAGAATATAGAAAGCAGGCGGACTGCCAGCGTCTCACTATTCAATTTGTATTCGCTGATTTTGTTTCATTTTGGTACAGTGATGGCCAATTATTAGTACTTAAAGATGCACTATTTAGATTTTTTTTTTCAGTATTTAAAAATGAACAAGCTTAGTTAACAGAATTCTGACCTGGAGCACAAGAAAAGCTAAAAGGTGGGGTTGAAGACAGAAAAATCCATGTCCACGTTTCCATATTACGTTAGGGACGTCTCAGCATTTACTGACCAAGAAGAATGAGCCGAAACTATGCTTGACAAGCGTGAGTTTTCACAGTTTCATATGACATTGAATAGTCTAACTATAAAAGTTGTAAGTAACCTGAAACAGAACTTTTTTTGTTCTCCACGAAGATCATAAACTATTGAAATTGTTTGAGAAATGTAAACGTTATTGTGCTTTTTATCCAGAAAAACCACTTGTATTTGTTTTTGTTTGTTTACTTTTATTTGTTTATAGGCCGGTCTTGCCACCTACTGGCCTGGCGTACATAATACAGCGTTTTAGTTTTCACGGATCCGTGTGAACAGGGATTGTTTTGATGTTTTTAGTACATTGTTGTCATGTAACCGTACCCTAAGACTGCTTTTGTGTATGAGTGGGGGAGGGGCAGTGGACACTGCAGTTAATGTTTTACATTTACAGCATTTGGCAGATGCCTTTATCCAGAGCGACTTACAGAAGTGCTTTGGCGTCTCCCTATGAATACATACATCCTGATACTGGTTCACTAGGTCACAGACTAAGAATACCATCAGTTTAAAAACTCTGTTTGGAAGGTAATAGCACAGAGAAAAGAATACAGACAACACATTTTTTTGTTTTAAAATAAAATGGTAATTTATGTATTTCAGCTGTTTGGACATTTAGGGGAAGTTCATTCCTCCACCTAGGTGCCAGAATTGAGGAGAGTCTTGGTGCAGGCTTTCCTTGCACCCTGAGAGATGGTGGCACCAGTCAAGCAGTACTAGAAGATCGAAGGGAGCGTGGTGCAGTGCAGGGTGTGATAAGTGCTTTGAGATAATGTCTGCTGGTCTGTTTTTGGCTTTTTTGGCAAGCATTCGTGTTTTGAAACTGATGTTGGCGGCTACAGTAAGCCGGTAGAGGGAGCATAGCAATGAGGTGGTGTGCGAGAACCTTTTTGGAAGGTTGAAAACAAGTCGTGCAGCTGCATTCTGGATCAGTTGCAAAGGTCGAATGGTGCTCAAAGGCAGATCTGCCAGAATTGAGTTTCAGTAGTCCAGTCTGGAAATGACAAGGGACTGACCAAGCACCTGAGTGGCTGTGTGGATATAAAAGGACGAATTCTTCTGATATTGTAAAGAAGAAATCGACATGATTTCGAGTGAGTCAGATTAGCAATGTGAGAGGAAAAGGACAGTTGATTGTCCATGGTTACCTCACAGTTGCGTGCACTACCCAAAGATGAGATGAGGGAGTTGTCCAGGAAGATCGCAAGATCTTGATATTGATGAATAATCTGTCATACATTACGACATGTCTGTCATTGGGATCAAGAGTTTTTTTTTTGGGGTTAGCCAAAAAAAAAAAAAAAAAAACAGCAGCATGCTGAGAGCTGAGCAGAAACAAGAGGGTCTGAGGGAAGAAAGGAGAGAATGAGTGTCATCCGTATACCAGTGGTATGAAAACCCATTTGATGATATGACCTCACCAAGAGATCGAGTACAGAGGGAGAACAGAAGAGGACAAAGTACTGAGCCTCGTGGGACACCAGTGGAGAGTGTGTGGGGAGCAGGTGTAGATCCCCTCCATGTCACCTGATATGATCGACCTTCCAGGTAGGAAGCAAACCATTGCCATGCTGTGCGAATTCCAAGACCCATGAGGGTGGACAAGAGAGTTTTGTGGTTGACTGGGTCAACCGCTGTTGAAAGGTCGTGAAGGATGAGGATGAGAACTGATGACAGTTTGGCTCATCTATCAGCATGTAGCTTCTCAATGATGGCCAAAAGGTCAGTCTCTGTGGAATATGCCGAAAGATGTGGTTAGGATCTTGGAGGTTGTTCTTTGAGAGACAGGGAGACAGTTGATTGTAGACGGTGCATTTGAAGATTTTAGAAAGAAAACAGAGAAGTGATACCGGTCTGTATTCACTGATGTCAGAGGGATTTCTTCTTGTTCTCTTGATAATGATATTACCTTTTCCGTGTTTATCTTGCAGACTGAGCCATCAGCTACGGTGTATGTTCTTGCTGAAAAGTGTAGCAGTGTCACAGATGTTTGTTTTCTTAGCCTATTCATGTGTGCTGGGGGCGCTGGCTTTTATACCAGACTTCAAACAGATCTTTCTGTTGTTGAAAATTGGTGTACATGGTTAGTTTGTTCTAGTTCATTCAAGCCTTGATGACTCTCAAATTCCTGTTACTGGGTTGCTTTAAATATTCATTAGATAGTTGCATATAGCATGAGTCAAGCACGGTATTCTCCCAACTTTCTTTTGGTTGAGGTTACAGCATTATTAATGCCGTCCTGCTAAACCAATATATGTATATATACCCATGAGATGCTACTGGTTGAACAACCATTTACAGTTCAAAATTAGTCTTAGGCTCTATTTATATCGCTACTACATAGATTCAGAAAGCTTGTCAAATATTTCTAGCACACGCTAATTCTTGCCTAAATTATAGCTCATAATAATGGGAATACATGATGTTTACAGTAGATAGAATGCACATGAATATACAGGACATAGATAACACACATTTGTTGTCTTTTTAGTGTCCAAGTTCTCTACCTACACAATTGCAATTCTTCATACAACAGCGCCATCTGGTGTTACAACAACCACACAACCCATTTTCCCTGAATTTTTGAGCAATCTAGTCTCAGATGATAATTTTTGAGTATATGGTTGTGTTTGTGTGCGTGAAAACCTTTGACAGTGTCAGTGTTATAACAACAACAACAACAACAACAGTATGTAATATGTAATATGTTTATATAAAAATGATATAGTATTATCATATTCTATGTTACTATTAAAAACACAAGCAGTTTATTAGGAACACCTGTACACCTGCTCATCCATGCAATTATCCAATCATGTGGCAGCAACATAACATATAAAATCATGCAGGTTAGTGTTCACATCAAACATCAGAATGGGGATAAAAGAAAAACTCAGTGATGTTGATTGTGGCATGGTTGTTGGTACCAGATGGGCTGCTTTGAGTATTTCAGAAACTGCTGATCTGTTGGGATTTTCACACACGACAGTCTCTAGAACAGTCTCAAACTGGAGGCACATACCAAAGTGAACTGTAGACCAAGATGAATCGACTAAATGAGTGGAATCAGGCTTGGGCTTCTGCTTGATTAGAATGAAAGCATGTAACCACACCAGCACCGGATAAGATAGAAGACCACTGCTCTAGAGATTACACAGAATGATGCAAAAAAACAAACAAACAAACAAAAAAAAAACATCCAGTGAGCCAAAGTTATGTTGGGGAAAGACCTTGTTGATGAGAGAGATCAAATAACTCGTTGGAGTTACTAAGTTTTCTTCATTTCTTCACAAAACAATTAGATCTGCATAATGACACACACATAGGTGCTAATTTTATATCTCTTAGATGTGTGGTATGGATCCACATGCAAAAGGCTTATTAAGACAAAGATTAGTGTCCAAACATTCCAGGTCAAAAAATAATCACAGGCAAAAGACAGTCCAAAACACAATCCAAGTACATGGGTAAAAACTCATGAGTAAAAACTCATGGGTAAAAACACATGGGTAAAAACTCAGGCAGGGTGAACAATCTACAAATCCGAGATAATAACAATCATGAAGGGCTAGGCAAAAGCAAAGGCAAAGTATGGCTAGGCAAGATAAGTAAAGGCAAGGCACAGCTAGGCAAGGTAAGTAAAGGCAAGGCAAGGCAAGGCAAGTAAAGGCAAGGCAAGTAAAGGCAAAGCAAGGCAAGGCAAGGTAAGACAAGGCAAGTAAAGGCAAAGCAAGTAAAGGCAAGGCAAGTAAAGGCAAGGCAAGTAAAGGCAAGGAAACTAAAGGCAAGGCAAGTAAAGACAAGGTTAGGCAAGTAAAGGCAAGGCAAGGTAAGACAAGGCAAGTAAAGGCAAGGCAAGGCAAGACAAGGCAAGGCTAGACTAGGCAAGGATAGGCAAGACAAGACAAAAACATGGTCATTCACGCAAATGATCCAGAATATAATGCTCAGAACTAACATGAGTGACATGCCAATCTTTAAGTCTTTGAAAGCTGTGCTTCCTGTGCTTTTTAAAAACGTGTTAATTATTATTATTATTATTATTATTATTATTATTATTATTATTATTATTATTATTATTATTATTATTGCAGCCATCTTACTGCTGCACATACAGAATGAGGGATACATTAAAGAGAGAGAAACAAGTATGTAAATATCTTCAAAGATTATGGAAAAAAATACAACAGTAATAATAAATAATGAACTACAATTTAATGGTTAGCTACAAAACAGTGATGATGTTTCAATAATCTGTTATTTTTTTGCATTACTGATGATATTGAGAGATTTAATTTCTACCAGCAAAATGTTAAACTTTGGAGCAATTTTGCATGAAGTATTTGGTATGCTCCATGTGATTTTTATAAGCCAGAGAGACAGGAAATGACAAAGACTGGAACTAAAATCTGGGGGACGGGGCCATCTGGTGGTATAGTACATAATTGTCTGGGCTGGATGATACAAAAATAACAAACAAAACCCTTCCCTTTTAACTTCCTTGCATGAGAAATATTACGATTCTGTATGCTGTGTAAGGATTAGAACTGTGTGCCGTGCGGTTATAGGAAATTAATAAACAATTGGGTGATGAAGCGGAGTTAGTGTTCCCACACTACACCCCCAGAGCACGTCCTGGAATCATTTATTCTTCTTATCACTACAGCAAACTGACAACCATAACAACTACTTACTTATTAAAGATGGGACATCATACTTTTTTTCTTCTTCTTCCATTTATCATAAACTCCTCTGTCCTGAAGACTTGTCAGAAACCTTTTTTTAAACCTTTAAAAAAAAAAGTTTGACCTTTTGGACACTGGAGACTCCTTCCATAAATGTTATACGAGCGGAAAACACTTCAACATATCAATCTGTTTGAGACGAGCACATTTATATAAACCTGTGATTTGCAGCGGCACTGCCGTCAGAGCAGCTGTTATCCGTTATAGAGAATTTCTGCGGGCCGTGGTGGAGGGTTGCTACTAGTTTTAAGAACTGTTTTAAATGCAGGCTTGTATCGGTTAATAAGTCTTAGTTTTGAGGTGCAAGTTAAAAGGCTCCAGGTCTCATTTGAGATACTCAGAGATTGTATGGCTTCATATCGACAGTTTGTTAAATAAGTCAGGGCGAGGTATTCTTCTGACCTAATCTCTCAGAACTGTCATAGACCGAAAGTTTTAATACATACAGTCCTGAATCCTGTAGGTCCCACTGCTGTTGATAACTCTGGGAGAGCCTGTGAAAACTTTTTTTTTTGCAATTTTGTTATGGATAAGATTACTGCTATTAGAGCTAGCATCTCCTAATCTGTCCTGGATCCTGCTCATCCTCAAGCCTCTCTGGACTCTCTTACCTCTGTCCATCTAGTTATATTTAAGCCTGTTATTTCATCTTATCTGTTAGAAATTACTCAACATCTTGAACCAGCTTGCTGTTAACTTGTTTGTTAACTTGTTTCTGGGATGTGGTGGAGTCCACGAGCCTGTCTATAGTGGATACAGTGGATCAGATTTCGATAGAGGGGCTGGTCCTACACCCTGGTGCAGCCTCTCTTTAAAAAACAAAAGAAACAAACAAACAAACAAAAAAACCCAAACAAATATGGACCCATCAGTGTTAAATAATTATAAACCCATCTCAAAATTGCTTTTTTTTTTTTTAGCACAAAAATAATGGACACGGTCGTTCATAGTCAATGTTCGTCATTTTTGACTGAAAATAACATTTTTGACAAATTTCAATCTGGTTTTAGTTCTCGGCGTAGTACAGAGACGGCCCTTCTTTAAGTGACTAATGATTTGTTGTTGTCGGTAGATTCTGGGAGCTGTGCTGGTTTAGTGCTTCTTGATCTAGCGCTTAGCATTTTATGGGACTTGCCCTAAAATGGTTATAAAATACACATACCCATAATAATAATAATAATAATAATAATAATAATAATAATAATAATAATAATAATCAGTCTTCATTGATCACATATACATTACAGCACAGTGAAATTCTTTTTTCTTACCCAGCATGTCAGGAAGTTAGGGTCAGAGTGCAGGGTCAGCCATGATATAGCACTGCCCCTTCATTGCCCTGAAGTGGTTCTCATCCTATTTATATGGGAGAACCTTTACTGTGGAGCTTTATTTCCTCCTCTCGGCATAACTCATCTGGGGTTCCACTAGGTTCTTGTCTTGGCCCTGTGCTGTTTTCTCTATATATGCTCCCTTTGGGATTAATCTGTCAAAAACACAATGTGGCATATAATTGTTATGCAGTCGACACCCAGTTGGATCTACCTCTGAAATGCAATGATAACTCCAGACTTACATCTCTGCCTTTTTTTTGGGTCCATCTAAGATAGCCAAACAGCTTTCTCTACATCTTGGCCCTTTAGCCACTAACATTAACACGCAGGCGAGGAACCTTGGTGTGGACACCCGTACAAGGTCATGTGAATGGTTTTTAAAAGTTTACACAGACTTGCACCAGAATATATTTCCACATATATTGTTACAGCGTCATCAAGCTGCTGGACCTCTAAAATCGTCTCAGAGTTTCCTTTTAAATGTCCCAAAACCTCAGTTAGAAAACTAAAGGAGTTCGTGCCTTCTCGGTGGCAGCACCACGCTTCTGGAATAGCCTCCGTCTACACGTCAGATCCTGAGACTGGATTGAATGTTTTACATCCATGTTGAAGACGCATCTCTACTCTGTTGCATATAATTGTCCTTAGTTGCATAGGCACTGCATAGTGATGAGTTTTGTGTTTTATTGTACGTGTGTATTGGTATTTTTTTAAATTTTGGGTGTCTTAAGCACTTTGGTCAACTTGTGTTGATTTTAAATGTGCTGTAAGGTATAGATGTTGATTGACTGATTGGTAACGGAGACCATCCCGAGGAGATAAAGTGAATACATCGTGCTTGGATCTGTTTCTCCTGTGGAGTGTTATATCAAATATTTGTAACCTGGTTCAATTTTCGAGCAGTTATGAGGACATGTTTGTTACATCCATGTGTAAGCTCTGTGGGCAGTCACATGACTCGTAATGAAATGATGCCATCGTGGGGAAAATGAACGTGTTCAGATACAGAACTCAGTGCTCCAGTTGTGTCACACAGCTCAGACCGGTTAAATGCTGGCGGAATGATACGGTTCATTTTAAATGTGATGAACGTGTCATTTCTATAAGGGTAGGTGATGTCCTGGGGGATGGCTGCATTTGATGAGCTGCCTCAAGCAATGCCATCCGTTCTAATTATATTTCTGTGCTAGTTTCTCTTCAACGTTTTACACGTCTCAGAATTAAAGTCAACTACAAGAAAAGTGTTCAAAAAAATCTTACAATTCTGAGTCTCTCTCTCTCTCTTTCCTTTTTTTTTTTTTAACTTGCTGCCATCATTCAACATGACTCACATTATAAGACAACGCATCTATTAAAGATGTAGATGTTAGCCAAAAGATAAACAGTTCGTCATGCTTAAATTTTTAATTTCTGTCTTTCAAAAAAGGGTTAATATCACTAGTGCTTGGATATTAAATGATCATTTTAGTAGAGAAAAAAAAAAAGAATCTGAGCAGTATGAATAAACATTTCAAATAGTAATTATTTTGTTAAACTTTGGGGATTGTACAGAAGCACAGAAGGTTGACGTGAACGGCAAAAACGATGAATAAAAACAAAATAATTTACAGTAAAATGCCTTTTATAATAATCAATCATTTTCGATTCTCTTTTAGTCTCAGTCTCACTTAAAAAAAAAAAATCTTCTTCTTCTTTCTTGTATTTTTCCCACTTTTCCCCTCACAAAAGTTACCCAAAAAATTCGAAGCATGATGCACAGCGGAGGTTCTTGTGTCCTTCATAGCTACACATACATGATGGACAAACATATAAAACAAAAGTGTTTATTCCTCTTCTACTACAGCAATGTACCAAACATGACTTTTGTACGTTTCTAGTTACATTTAAAGTCTCTGAGAAGTGCCTTGAAACACACAGCATTATAGAGTGGCTCCTCCCCCTTTTCAAATAGCCAATAGTGTTTAGCTTACCTCACACCCCAGACTAAGTGGAGCTTGACAGTTAGTACCGTGGGTTTTTATAATGTTCGGGGCGGGACGCTTCAGATTCTAGAGAACATTTGATTGCACAGAAACTCTGACGAGAAGCTCAATGACGTTATCAAAACGGTTGCTCCGTATTGGTGGTAGAGCGTGGCTGTACATTTTGAATGCGTATATCTTCTAAATGTGAATTTTGTCATTGTTTGGAGCACGCTAACTTCTAGATAACCGTAAGGCGAACGTATTTATCCTCAATTTTGATTTCATGAGGATTTTAATGTTGGAGAATTCCCACGAAGCTCATTTCTGCTCTCGCTTACACTGTAACCCTGTGTAGAAGTTTGCCATGTTACCACGAAATTAAAAAAATCCGTCTATACTTTCTCGTAGCACATTTAATGTTACAGCTTTACCTCTGACTGTTATGAAGCGCTGACACTGGAGACTCCTTCCATCAAGTTTAATAGATCATAAACGTCTCCTTGTGGAAAACTTCACCATAGAAATGATTGACGGTTAAGGCTCTGGGTTACTGATCAGAAGGTCGGGGGTTCAAGCCCCATCTGAGCAATCAAAATCCAGAAATTAACAGCGCTGTGGTGTTAGTGCCTCATAACGACTGCCCAGACACATCTCTCTGAAAAGATGTCAGTATAACATGTACCAAGCTGAGAACTTTGAGAGTGGTGGTACTTTATTCTATTGAGATGCAGACTTGTTGGAAAGAGATTAGCATGTTTATGACATAGTCACCCTTTTTTATGAAGGTAAACAACAACAATAACAACATCAAAAAACAGTATTTTGTAATTCAAAACAACCTTCTATTACTGTATTATTTATTCAGTCGAATTCTTCTTGGCCAAACCACCAGGAGGCAGTATGGCTCCACGACTGTACGATATACAGTGATATCGTACAGCGAAATATAGTGACGTTTGATCTTGTGGTCATTTATGGGAAAGAGTTCAATCTGTCACACAGACATATTCTGACCATTATAACACTTTAGATTGACTCTGCAACCTTCACATCTTGGAGCGATTTGGGAGTTTCAGTGGTTGAAAACGAGGTGAATATATAAAGTTTAAAAGAAAAAAAATTTTTTTTTATTCTTTCTTTATTTTTTTGCTATTTAAATATCTTACACAGATATGTTAATACATTTTGCACCTGCTCACAACAGGGTTGTAATCCCAGGCTGGGAAATGTGGAGCGGGACAATATGTTCAAATGTGATAAGTCAAATAGGAGTTTGTGTTTGCGGGAATAATTTGCACTACAAAGAATATTTTCCCTCTTCAGGTGTTCGAGTGAAAGGTCTGTTCTCTACTCGAGTTACTTTGAAATACCAATTCAACAATCACTAATATACACATTTTTAACAAAAAGAGGAACGCAGGGTTTAAAATGACTTTTCGCAAGCATCTTTGTAGAAAAACCTCGACATCAATAAAGAAGGGGTTATTTAGGACACAGCCGGAGAGGATTCATGATGGCATTTTTGAAGTGGTGTGTAAATAGGGAGTGGGTTTGAAACTTCTTGGTTTTTGAGAATTCTCTCAGGTTATCTCATGCTAGCTATTATTAGTTTAAAACATTTTTTTTTGGTCAGATTATCAACATTCATGTATATGACCCAGAGTCCGGTCAGAACTACTGTTAGATTAGCTCCTGTTAGCTAGTTGATTAGCATTAGACATGTTTATACATGGAAAAAAAAGGCATGTCAATCCTGTCACGTTAGATCATTTTAGACTGCTAGCGAAGTAGCTAAACATGCTCTCAGGCATTCTGTTAGCCTAGCTAACTGGCTAGCATAGAACAGTTTTGAACATTCGAGTCCCGCTGGGGCCCTGTGTGTGCGGAGTTTAAATGTTCTCCCCGTGGGGTTTCCTCCGAGTACTCCGGTTTCCTCCCCCAGTCCAAAGACATGCATGGTAGGCTGATTGGCGTGTCTAAAGAGTCCGTAGTGTATGAATAAGTGTGTGAATGTGTATGTGATTGTGCACCCTGTCCAGGGTGTACCCCGCCTTGTGCCCGATGCTGCCTGGGATAGGCTCCAGGTTTCCCCATGACCCTGAAAAGAAGTAAGCGGTAGAAGATGGATGGATGGATGGATGGATGAATGGCATATAGATCCTGTCAGAAATCGTGCCAAATTAGATCGTGTTGGACCCTAGATAGTATTATTTACATGAAACATGATCAGCGTTCATTCAATGTTCAGTCAAATTTTGTTCTTGCTGAGCAAAACCTATTTCTCTTGTGCAGACCCTTCTTCCGTTTGAGCAGAAATGCTCCATGAGCCGTGCAGATTGCGATTGTTCGGACACTGCCTGGTTAGCATTAGCTGGCTAGCCTGGGAAGACAACTCTCGGCAGCACCAACTAATTTAATATGTAATTGTCTGATAAAATAAAAGAAAAAGGCTCAAATGTCATATGTTAACACCCAGGGAGCGGATCTACTATACTGTGCAGATGGCTATGGAATATTTGTTTCATAACTCGAGCCTCAACAAAACGAAGCAATTACTGAAGACAAAATGGTCTAGATTGAGTTAGAAAACCGAACTAGATCTTCTCTACCACACTGTGCTAATTACAGCGGTAAACTATAGAAGATTATATAGTAGAGCCTGTAACTGTATGGAATAAACCCATGTTTTATGATGTATTTCTGAAATAGTTGAGAATCATAATATACAATGACCTACTTTATCAATGCAAACTAATATTCTAGAAACTGTAAATAATGTACATATTGGAGTTTTGTTTCGATGTGACACTTTTGGCTTTCCATAGTCACATCTGCACCTTGTGTACATTTCACATCAGTGTCTGAACAACACTTTGTCCTCTGACCTGCTTTCTACCCATAGTGCATCCTGGTGCCATCTCATCCCCAGGTAAGCGGCGCAGACGCACACGGCCGTCCACATGACGTAAAAATAAAAACTGATTCATTAGACCAGGCCACATTCTTCCATGGTCCAGTTCTAATGCTCACGTGTCCATTGTAGGTCCGTTCGGTGGTGGACATGGGTCAGCATGGGCGCTCTGATCGGTCTGCAGCTACACAGAACCATACACAGCAAGTTGTGTGTTCTGACACCTTTCTATCATAACCAGCATTTTTAGCAATATGTGCTACATTAGCTCTTCTATGGGATTGGATCAGACAGGCTAGGCTTCACTCCCCACGCACATCAGTGAACCTCAGGCACCCATGAACCTGTCATTGGTTCACCGGTTGTCCTTCCTTGGACCACTTTTGGTAGGTACTAACCACTGCATACCGGGAGCACTCCACAAGACCTGCCGTTTTGGAGATGCTCTGACCCAGTTGTCTCACCATCACAATTTTTTTTTTTTTTTTTTTTTTTTTTTTTTTTTTTTTTTTTTCCCTGTTTTTTTTTTTTTTTGGGGGGGGGTTTTGTTTTTTTTTTTTTTTTTTTTTTTTTTTTTTTTTTTTTTTGTTTTTTTTGTTTTTTTTTTTTTTTTTTTTTTTTTTTTTTTTTTAGGAACTTTGGGAATCCAGCTGAGTGAAAGAGACAGAATTTGCATTGGAAATACAATGAAGTGTCGGAAATTTTGCCTGAATTATTACGATTATTATGGTTAATGCTTTAGGACCCCCAAAAAAAAAAAGTCCACAAAGAAAAACCATTCCATAAAAATCCCATCTCAAAAGGCAGCGGTGGGACGTAATTAGCGAATACAGACGAGTGATGAGTAATGATCTCAAGGCATTCAGGGATGAAAATGAGCATATTGCTCTTTCTCTCCTGTCTTTTCTCACAAAATTTTTGACACTGGCTTTAGAAAACGCTTTTCTTTCAGTGATGAACTCCATTTTCCACTAAAACACCGTGGATGATAACTATTCTATCATCAAGTAGAAGCAATCCAGACCATTGGACCTCGTTCCGTATTAAAATAATTTCTAAGCATTTTCATAGGCCAAACTGTACCTGCTAGATATCTTTGTTTGAACACCACTGTTCTTTGTGCTCATATGTGCAAGCTGATAAATGCCATGAATTACAAAGTGTGTTCAAGGAACAGCTCATGTACATTGAGCCTTTTGCTCAAAGGGGAGAAAGGGGTGTGGCCAAATATATACGTAATGCGTGTCATGGACACGTTGCATCATTAATAGCTGCAATCAGTAGAATTAGCGTTTTAAAAAAAACCCCCGAAATAACTTGTAACAAGGTCAGGAATGCTTAAAAATCTGAAGTTCGGATTACAGATGGATATAACAAGTTAGTCTTTAACGTTAATTTAAATCTCTGTTCATGTTTTGAAAGTGAAAACAGACAAGGGAAGCTCAGATACATCACAGAAAGATATTTTGGTGCTCTCCTCCAATTTAAGGCTGGTACAGGATACAAAACAGGTGAAAATGACCTATTTTTCAGACAGACATTTAAATTGTCCGACTCGATAGACGTTGTGATAGCTCGGTTCTATTTGCAATTCCCAATACTATCGTCAATTGTCCCGAGCCTACTGGGCGCTAAATCTTCCATTAATGCAGTTAATTTCAGCATGTTGGAAGGACACACTTTAAGGCTAGGGTGCCATTATTTTTTCACCCCCACCCCCAAATGAATATTCGTCGTATTTGTCTTAATGTGTGGATTTGTTTCGGATCGCTTTCTTTCAAGTAATTAATTTGGAATGACTTTCACAAAATTTGCATTAGATTGGTGTTTAATTAAAATAAATAAGCGATTTAAACTTGACAGAGTAATCCGTATGGAGCATCACAGCTGAAGCCTGGAGCTTGAAGGTCTCCTGATATGTAAATTTACACAAATTCAGGAGGTCATGTAGGAGGTAGAATTTTTTCCCCAGTGAACTGCTTGATAAATGACACCCAATGTCATGGCCTCCAGCTGCTCTACCATCATCTTTAACATGTCAATGTCCTCCATTCTCTTTCCTCTGTCATGTCTCTTTCTTCTTATTTTTCCCCCCTCCATGCTTTTCGTCAATACCTCCTGCAACCTCTACACTGGAAATTCCTTCTTGGATTTTTTCTGCTTCCACATACCAATTCTATGTCCAATCATTTCCAGACTCGACTACTTCTTTATGAAATCTTTCTGTATAAAATGTCTGCACAGTGTGAGTAGCTAAAGGAGATCAATAGCTGTGATAATCTGAGAGATTGTTTCTGGGTTTCTGTCACCTTATGTCACTAACACCAGGATGGATTCGTTTGATGGTGATGACATCGCTGAGTGTGACTAAAACAATTAAAAGATACTCATTTTAAAGGATTACTGAAAATGTAAAGGATTTTGACACCTCAGCACAGAAATCTTCTCTCAGGGCATTATCTTTGGTTGTCATGGCACTCCTCTTCACATTCTGAGCTCTCCTGAACATCATGCTTTTCATGTGGAAGTTCATCCCTGGCACCAAGGTGTATGTCATGGAGGATGGCACATCAAGTGAGCACTGTTGGCACACAGAAGGGGTGGACTTCCAAGACTTGACCTTTATTATGCTGAAGTTCCTCTAGATGATGGCATTTGCTTTTGTTGTGGTAGCTGTTTGTGATGCTCATTCTTAGACTGGCTGCTTGTAGGATGTCACAACACCATGGGGCCATTGAAGACAGGGATATCCTATGTGTCTTGGGTACAGTGGGTAAAGTCAAGAATGATAAAGTTGGCTGTGCTTCAAGACTCTGGAGTCATGTCACTGAACAAGAAAAGCCAACACATTGGCCCGGCCGTGGCACACAGCTTGGAGCTGTATGGATGTAAATAGATTCCTGTTTCTCTAGCACCCAGTGCGTGGCTCTCCTGGGGTCTTTAATAAGGATGTGACATCCCTTAATCCCCTGGCTCTGCAAAAAGCTGGATTTTCAGCAAGCCTGGCAAATCCAAGGCCAACTGCCTGTTGCTGGCACACAATAACCCTGCTCCTCAGGGACTCTGTGGATCATTCCACAACGATGGTCTTTGGGATACCGAATGCCTCATATGAAGCTCTACTGGCCAGCCAGAACATAAATACCAGGATTTGAATGGTGTTTCCACAACCATAATGATACTCTCGATTCAGCAGCCTCATCAAAACAGCTAGTGACTCCCTCCTGAGATGGAAATACATGTGAGTATCTTGCTCAGTATTAAAAAGCAAACGGAACAGGGGACTCAAACATCTCCGAGAGCAGCAATGGGTCGCCAGGCCTTTATTCTGTGAAACTTATTCTGTATTCTTAGTTTATTGGTGTATGACACTTCACATTTTTTATTCTAGCCTGATTGATAGCTCTTTTAATGAATTCGACACCTTAATGGTTTGCAACAAAGGACGCTATCTTAGCATGGATACAGTTAGCGCTTCAGATGGCTGCAGAGAAAACACGCCGAGCTGAGAATGGATGTATTTTGGATAATCAACACTAAAACCAATAAAACATGCCCAGTTGCATCAGTCCAATTAGCTGTGTGCTTCAGATATAGCCTCCAAGAGTCTCACATGACAGGCGCTAGACGCAATAAATACTTTAAAAAAATTGTTATAGTGCTCTATTGTACCCAGCAGGATTTTGGATCAAGTTCATATACATCAGAAATAGCTACACGTGTGTCAGTGTGCATTGGGAAGGCGCTGGGTTGGGCTTCAGCATCTGGGAACGTTGTGCTGGGAAAACTAGCACGTTGACTACTTCATGCATTTTTTATGCCTTGTGATTGATCACCCGCTGCATGGCATGGGGAATGGGGAGTGGGAAGAAGCTTCTGGGAGGTTTAAACTGAACTGGCATTAACAGTAGTGTTACTTGTTTTGAGAGAGAAAATTTCATGTAGCCAGTGTTCTGCAATCCCCCAACACACATTTGTTGAGAACAAACTGATGCCATCTGGATTATTATGATTGGGAAATGATTTATTAGGATGCGCCACTATTGTAGAGAACCTAGGCATCAGTTAAAAGCCTTCTCCAAATGACCTTCCAAGGATATGCAATCAGTCCAAGGGGATCAAAATGGACGACAAAAAGGTCTCTACACTGGCTGCATGGCCAGAACCCAAAATATAATACCTTCCCAATTTACCTTGCTCAAGGGTAACCCATGTAAGATGGGGTTGTCACAAACTGCCAGTCAAGAACTCCTCAAAGAACGATTAAATACAGGTCTTTTAAAACATCCCAAGTTGACCTATTCTTCAGTGTATATTGGTGAGGCTGGATTGGAAATAGCGCCTCTGAAATATGAATGATCCCATACACCCTAACGATTGTGCCAGATGTAAATTCACAAGAATAGTGGAGATATTGACTCACAGGATCCCAGGAAACTTTTTCATATAATAGAGGCTTTATCAAGGCCATTGGTTATCTAATGCCAAGCAGAAGCCACTGAGTTATCAGAGTTTTACAATTCCACTACCACTCTATCGTGTCAAAAGATTCAGATTTTCATGTATCCAAGAAATCAGAAAGGGTAAAGTCTTCTGTACTCAAGATTATTGGAAGACCTGAAGTTCCACCTTTACCTCAGATTGGTACAAAGCTCTGACACTGGAGACTCCAGCCAAAAATGTTAAAACCGATCTAAGTCTCCTTAAAGAAAACACATTGAAATATTTTTTTTTCATGTGGAGTATCTGCTGATGAGCTACTTCAGTAGAAATGATGCATTTATTTAAATCCCGTGATTTATTTACAGCTGCACTACTGCTAAAGCTCTTAATGAACACCTTCTGACCAATAAGAATCGAGAATTCCCCAGGGCTCTTTGAAATATAAACATATTCTGCTTTGTTTTGTCTGCTCCCCATGTTTCTTCCAACTTCGCTCCATCGTGTGTAATTTGTCTTTGACACTGCTCTGCTCACTGAGGGTTTAAGACCTTGATGTCTCTGAGATATTGCATTAAAAGCAAATTCAATGTTTTCAACGTATAGTTTGTGTCTATGTAAATCCCAACAGCAAATTCTCAAACAAAGTAGACCTGCGTTTATTTCCAGTAGGCGTCTCGGGTAGATTTGAGAGTTTGCCTTTTGGCTCTTGTAACGCCATGGCTGATTGAGTTATGCTGGTTTAAAACTCCAGCGCTGTCCGTTCCTATCAATTCAGCCATTAATTCCTCACTAAAGACAGAGAGGGAAATGGAGTAAACTGAAATGTCCGTTGTCCTTTTGATCCCACTCTCTGCTAGTTCTCCTCAAGGCCTTGGTATATCCCCAACACACACACACACACACACACACACACACACACACACACACACACACACACACACACACACACACAGGCAAAGTCTTCCTAATAGAAATGATTCTGTTCATTTTTCCTATATTTGCTTCGTGTTATTGCTGCTTGTAAGGTTCTCGAGCTGATTATTGTACTCTCAGTGCACAGGTTTTGCACTTTCAATACTCGTCCTATCAACAAATGATGACACCATCTACATAACTCGTTTATTTTCTGCAAATCAGTGTATCATTTTCAGCACATTCAGCCCACAGTAGACACCTCTATCAAAAACACACACTGCTCAAGTTTACTGCACTGATTGCATATAATAAACTTAATAGCATAATATGAAAAAAGAGACATTTTGAGTATTATTGCTCTATCAGGGGTGAATAAATGGATGCAGTGTGTACCTACACTCATTGAAACGTGTTTTTCGACTCACTTATTTTCTTAAGCGTTTCAAGTCTGGAAACTAATCCGAACAGGAAGTGTGTTTGTCACGCGGATCGGAACCCTGTCGCCGGGTTTTTTCAGGAACTGCCTATCAGGGAGCTTGTAGTCACGTAAACCTGCGCCCCGTTACACCTCCACGCCAGCAGAGGTCCCCCAACCTGGAATACTATCCACTTCTATAGTCATCATAACGTCCTGTTTACATTATATATAATGTCAGTTCAAACTCAACTGTTTGCGTAAGTTCTGTGCTTTATATCTATCTTATTTGATTGCTATTCCCATGTTCTTGACGCACGGCTTGTGTTTCGATTGCTCTTTGAATTTGCCCTTGTCTGAGCTGTTTGCTAATGGATTGTGTAATGGATGTATTATTACACCTTGTACACACAAAACTTACGGTTCTGTCATTTGTCCATTCAGGGTTGATAAATTATCCTCAATGCACATGAAATCTATGGAGGTGTGTCACTGTGTAATCACCTGACACCACTGTCACTGACAGACTGCATGAATCTACAGACTGAGCTAGAAAGAAATCAGCCCCGGCCTCACTTCTTGTTACCATTCTGTGTATTTTTCTTACAACCAGTGGTGCTGTTAACGTTCGTTTCCAGAAAAGTCTAAAATACTTCACATTAGTTAATTAACATTTGTTAACAGCAAAAATGACTATATACTAAAGATTATATAATCTAATATAATTATTGGGTACACCTGTACACCTACTCATTGCACTCATGACTGTTTCCAACAACTTGTGGAATCCATGCCATGAAGAAGCCAGGCTGTTCTGAAGGCAAAGAGAGACCATACCCAGTATTAGTATAGCGTTCCTAGTAAAGTCTTACATAAGTGTGTATTGTATACGCAGTACATTTAGCTCCTTCTAGCCCATTAATACTAGCCATCCCTGATCAATCAGTCCATCAATCTGTACCGATTATCCCAGATAAGCCTGAAAGAACATAAGATCCATTAGTGGAACTTTAGCTTTGATTATACCTCAGCATGCAGTAACTCCTCTCTGCCTCTCTTTCTACTCTTAAAGAACCATTTATCTTCATCAATAGCTGCTTCTTTCTGATAAAAGACAAGATGCAGACTCAGCCCTAATGGCCTTCTGGAGATTTCCACCAGCACATACGCACACCTTCTACACTCCATTACAGAGAAGGAACAGCATAATATCAAGGTTATTGCATGCATACATACGTTCGTACATACATAAGACTCTCTTGTGATAGGGCAAATGACAATCACCTTCGATTTGAACTTTTTTGGTTTAAAATTGAAGTAAATCGGACATAAAAGTGAGTCACTGATGAATCCTTGGCTTTGATTATACACAAACACACCCCGAAAGTTCAGATTTTGTCAGCCATAATGGCCCTCTTGATATTTCCACCATGGCTAATGGAGGATAAGAAGGCCATTCAGATATTACATTTGGAATCACGACGTCGTATGTGCAATTTGAGGGCAGTGAAAGTTTTCACACTAGAGAACAGTACAAGGTGAATGGCTCATTGTAATTCAGAGTTAGTGTCTAAATAAATACTGCATATCTCTTCTCTCCAGACATTTTAATCACATTATGTTAGTCAGAGAATCCTTATTAATTGTATCTCTTTGCCTACTGTGACATTTTATTCACAATAAAATCAATAAACTCGTCAGTGTCACGAATTTGTTCAGCTGATGAAGTGATACGACCTGAAACCTGTCCAAATCAGTTAACAACAATGTTAATGCTCGTGAGTGGTGCTGAGGGAAATGGAGATTAGGAAGGATGTGAGATATATCCACCAACCATAGTGTTCTTTTCTTCCTCCCATCACCCTCACCAATCTGGATACCTTCATCTAATACCACACCTGAGAGTTCTGTCGTATTTACACTCGTATCCGAGTTGATTTACAGCTCTTCACACATGATTTTCTTTTCATTATTCAAAAGATGTTTGACAGCTGTTTCACTTCTGGAAGAACAAGAGCAGCTCTCTTGTCACGAACACTGCCAGTACGGGTCTGGGATTTGAAACCCTGTGTGAAGTCTCTGGGGTGTTGTGCAAATGTCTGAGTCATCCTGAGTGTCTGGAGCTGGAGGACAAACAGCTCGATTGCTGGAACAGTTGGTTTGGGCGACGTTTGTAATACAAATTGGCAGAAGAAGGTGTGAGGATCTTAGAAGCTGCAGTAGTTGAAGATATTTTGGGTTTTGGTGGTTAAATGCTCTTAAGCCAGATGGATACAGCCTTTTTGCAATGGGCCAGGGGTTTTAAAATTGTTAATGTTTAGAGAATTGGTTGTATGAGTTTGCTTGAAGTAATCACTGTCCAGGTGGCGTGCTGAAGTGGAGTTACCGTATCTGTAACATTCACAAGAAACAAGTTAGTTCCTGTTCTCACTGTTCTGACCAATCAGAATCCAGAATTGAACAGCACTATGGTATAAAACATTCTTACATGCCGACCCCGCCAATAATGTGCATAATATCAGTTTTTTTTTTATGTAATTCACATGAATGAGATTGTTTTAAAAGACACAGTAAAATATTTTCCAGCTGCATGTATGCTTGAGTGATTAACAGTATATGAAAGTTTATTTAGACTAACTGCTTTTCTTATTTCTTCTGTCACAAATGCCGGCACGGTGATTAACACCCAGTGTGTAATTATCACTCGGGTTGAGTCGGTGTCTGTTTTACCTTCACAGCTTACCTTTCACACACCGTCCCAACAATGCCTCAGATCCTGTCAGGCTTTTGAAGAGTCTCTGTGTTAGAGTGTCTTTGAAAGTCCAGGCTGTGATACAGTACACAAGCTCGCTTCACTGTTTGAAGCTGAAGAAACAACAAAGTTTCTGTGGGCTAACAGCGCTGAGGCTCAGTAACTGAGATTATGTGAAACGTGAGACACAAACATGTGGAGATCAGAACGTCTGTCAGTCCTGCTTCATTGTGCACCGTATACCTCTTTACTCCTGATGCTGTTTATCCTATGCTAAACAGCCATGACTCACTGCTGTTTTTAAACGAGGCATCGAGGGACATACAGAAGAAACCTACCAGAAGATTGTAAAAATCTGCTAGATGAATGTGGTGTAAGAAGAACTTTGAGATAAGAAGGAACTTGATCATTAAGAGGTTTAAAGGCAGACAGCAGAATCTTAAACTGGATTCTATAATGGACCGAGAGCCGATGGAGCAATGCTCAAATTAGGGTGACGCGATCATATTTCTTTGCCCTGGTCAACAGCCTTGCAGCTGCATTCTGAACCATCCGGAGACGAGCAAGAGATGATGAGGAAGACCAGAGTACAATGGATCACACTAATCTAAACACGATGTGATAAAAGCATGAATAAGCTTCTCCAAATCTGGGAAAGACAAAAATGTTTTAGATTGGTCCATTTTAGCCCTTGGTTAAGATTTTGGGCGTGTCTGACTTACTAACTCTATCTGCAGCGGATTTCTGCATGTGGACACTGTCCTCTAACTCATCGTAAACGCTTCCCCAAGAAGGAATGGTGTCTTGCATCTTGCTTGACCTGGCCTTGCAACTGTAATTAGCAAATCCAAGGATGCAAAATCTGTCTGTCTCCTCTGAGCTGGAGTAAAGGCCGATGGAGCGTACAGTGGCATACTGTACACGTGCCATTGTAGTTTTTCCACTTTGCCTCATTTTAGCACAAGATAATGAAAATCATCCACCCGCATGATTCCTTCTGTTATACTGTAGCTGTGAAAAAGTGCAAGTCAGCCGTGCATTGTTTTACTGTGTTATTCAACATTCTTGTATTAAATTGACAGTTTCAACTGCATTCGTCGTGTAATATCCAAAGATAAAGCGAGCGGACCATTTGCTCTAATGCCTGAGAGTGAATGGAGCATGAAGTCTGTTATTTTGTATTCATCACTTCTTGAAGCTCACGAAGTAAAAATACGGAACTTAAGTGAAAATGGGTTTTTGGTGTAACTGCGAGTGCATGAAAATAACCTGAACGCTGCCAGCTCGATAATTTCTCTCGTTAAAAGCTGTCATTTTTCCAGATGTTTGCGTCACAAAGACGCAGACATCTGCTTTCCTAACTCATGCTAATGGACCCATTATGGCTCCAGCAGTCAGTCAGTCAGTCAGTCTGTTAGTCAGTTAGTCAGCCAGTCAGTTAGTCAGTCTGTTAGTCACTTAGTCAGCCAGTCAGTTAGTCAGCCAGTCAGTTAGTCAGCCAGTCAGTTAGTCAGCCAGTCACTTAGTCAGCCAGTCAGTTAGTCAGTTAGTCAGCCAATCAGTCTGTTAGTCAGTCAGCCAGTCAGTCTGTTAGTCAGTCAGCCAGTCAGTCTGTTAGTCAGTCAGTCAGTTACTTAGTCAGTCAGTCAGCCTAGTCAGCAAGTCAGTCAGTCAGCCAGTCAGTCTGTTAGTCAGTCAGTCACTTAGTCAGTCAGTCACTTAGTCAGCAAGTCAGTCAGTCAGCCAGTCAGTCTGTTAGTCAGTCAGTCAGTCAGTTAATCAGTCAGTTAGTCAATCAGTCAGTCTGTTAGTCAGTCAGTCACTTAATCAGTCTGTTAGTCAGTCAGTTAATCAGTCTGTTAGTCAGTCAGTCAGTCAGTCACTTAGTCAGCAAGTCAGTCAGTCAGCCAGTCAGTCTGTTAGTCAGTCAGTCAGTCAGTCAGTCTGTCAGTCAGTTAGTCAACCAGTCAGTCTGTTAGTCAGTCAGTCACTTAATCAGTCTGTTAGTCAGTCAGTTAATCAGTCAGTCACTTAGTCAGTCTGTCAGTCAGTCACTTAGTCAGTCTGTCAGTCAGTTAGTCAATCAGTCAGTCTGTTAGTCAGTTAGTCAGTTAGTCAACCAGTTAGTCTGTCAGTCAGTGACTTAGTCATCTGTTAGTCAGTTAGTTAATCAATCACTTAGTCAGTTAGTCACTTAGTCAGTGAGTCACTTAGTCAGTCAGTCACTCACCTTTAGCCGGCTGAAGATTTTGCACAAGAGGGAGCTGTTGACACTCAAGTGGAGAGAGTCCATGGCAATAAAGACAGCGGTAATACAGCAAATACCCTCATACATGCACTGGAATGGCAAAGCAGGCTGTGAGAAATATGGAAGTGGGTATGAACGGCATGGTATTCTCACAGTGATGCTAATCAAATTGATTCTAAAATCACAGTAACAGGAGTTAAATTTTGACCTTGTGGCAGTCAATAAGACCCATTTTACACAGGTACGCTGAGTCAAATCAGAAAATAAAGCGCAGTAGAAAACAAACACAATTGGTATTAATAACCTTTTCAAATAATTTTTCAGTTTCCTCTAAAGAATGCATCTTCTCAAGGAGCCTAAAGTATGTGTGATACAATTCTGACTTAAAAAGTCTTAATAAGATCAATTTATTTTAATGGTTTGTAAAATTACACAATTTAACCAGTTTCTATTGCATTTCTGTTTGCACAGAAAATGGGGAAAAAACTAGATGTTAGATGTATATCCCTGTAGATACAAGATATCTGGGTGAACATTTTGCAAAGCGAATGGCAGTGCATTATAATAACGAGAATATATATATAGTAACAAACTATTGACAAAATGAAGAGATGAATGTAATTCTGATGGTGTTGGGATGGACATGAAACAGTCAGAGTTCACGTATATACCACGAGGCTTCACATCAGTATGACTGTCTAGTTGTTCTCATGAAAAATCATTGCTAGGAATAATGATTTATGTATGCTGGGAAACTCGAAAACACACACACACACACACACACACAACAAAACACACTCTCTCTCTGCAGTGGATGAGTGGAGCGTGATGGACATGAAACTCAGCAGGACAGAAGAAAGATTTTGCCCTAGATGAATAAGTGATGAGCAGGAAAGTGCTGTGGTGAACTCATTTTAAAAAGATGAACTTTTGCACACTCGTTTCTCCAAAAAAGCACATTTTTATTCAATAATTTACCCTAAAGCCGAGCGATACAACTCCCAATAAAGCAGAGGCACTTCAGAGTCAGAGCTGAACTTTAAATTGTGTTTGCGGTCGCTCTGATCACTGAGGTAAAGTGCTGTTTCTGGTTCTAACATCTTGCTGTCACACACATGAATAGCTACTTAACACCCGGTGTGAAATCCACTAGATGTAAAACACTAAAACAACACATCTAATGAATAAATTATAGGGCGTATTAATGTAACTTTATTTATGTAGGCGGAGTCAGACAACAATAGGCATGCACTCTCCATTAAAAGTACTTAAATATATTAAAGGGGTCAATAGTTTCATTTCTCACTAATACAAATGATGTGTAAAATTATATAGAAATGATTAAAAAAGGTCAATAACCTGGCTTCTGGTCTAGAATGCGTGTTTGTATTTGGAAAGGCAACCTGTCAATCATTTTATAGACACGCCCCTTAATGCCCTGTTACAACCTCATAAATCATCATGAGAAGCTGCATGTTTATAGAGTTGTAACTCGGCTTTCAAGCGGTTGAATGTCCGAATGCGCATGACCGTGATGTTATGACAGTCCTGGCTAAGGGTAACTTTAGTTAGCATGCTAACTCTAGTCGAAGGTTTGGGAGGCGGAGCTTTTGCTGCCTTGTGAGTTGTAATGCTGAAAAGTGAAAATATAAAGTTTTTTTTTTTAACTGTCTCAATAATGCAGAAGTTATGAAATGCACATCTATAACATTTTTTTTTACTATAAAGAATAATTTTGCACAAGCAATCAGTTTGATTGCGAACTTATCGTGTGAGTGGGAGTGCATTGTGGATGTTGTAGTCTTGGGCGGCCATGTTTGCAGAATGCAATACAGATTCAGGCGTTGATATGACAATGACATACACTACTGTGCATAAGTCAACTGTTTTTGTATTGAAATTTCTCTCATCAATTGGCGGCTAAAGCCTGGAGATTGCTGAGGATGATACCACTTGAAGTACAATTGAAGTACAATGAAAATGGTTCAGTTCCACATGGACGTTCTCGCTGTGGTTGCTGGGACTACAGCTGCTGCGATGGCCTTGGGACTACAATTACCACATGCAGGGTTACACTCAGGTCTCCTTTAGTGAACAGTGAACCAGTTCAACAAACAGACTTCATGTTATAACCATAATGAACTTTCTTTTACTTTCACACGATCAGATGAGGACGGGTTCCCTTCTGAGTCTGGATCCTCTCAAGGTTTCTTCCTCATATCATCTTAGTGACTTTTTTCCTCACCACCGTCTCCACCGTCTCCAATAGGGATAAATTCAAACACTTAAAATCTCTATCCTGTGTTTATATGTTTCTGTAAAAAAAAAATGAATTGATAGGAATGGAATTGAAATGGCCATAGGCGAAAACAATAATAATGGGGAAATGTACCGTATTAATAATTCCATGTTTAATCATTTTGCACAGTAATGTTTAGTTCTGCTTCAATTAATGACACCTTTATTCATAAATAATCAAATAATAATAATAATAAAGTAACAACAACAACACAAATTTGCCCTGGAATGTTTGAATAGATAGATAGATAGATAGATAGATAGATAGATAGATAGATAGATAGATAGATAGATAGATAGATAGATAGATAGATAGATAGATAGATAGATAGATAGATAGATAGATAGATAGATAGATAGATAGATAGATAGATAGATAGATAGATAGATAGATAGATAGATAGATAGATAGTAAGATAGATAGATAGATAGATAGACAAAGAGATAGATAGATAGATAGATAGATAGATAGATAGATAAATAAATGAATAGATAAATAGATATGATAGATATAAATAGATAATAGATAGATAGATAGATAGATAGATAGATAGATAGATAGATAGATAGATAGATAGATAGATAGATAGATAGATAGATAGATAGATAGATAGATAGATAGATAGATAGATAGATAGATAGATAGATAGATAGATAGATAGATAGATAGATACTTTATTGATCCCCAAGGGGAAATTCAGGATCCTAGTAGCTCAAAGACATCACACACAATACAGCATACAAATCTACAGAATATGCAGATAAGCTGTTTAATGAATCAATGATTTATGCAGTACTTAATTACTGGTTAGTGCTTGCATTTTATTACTCATAATTTCATTCATATATAAGCCAAAAACAAAAAGTTGCCCATGTTCATTTGAATTCAAGTGAGTTTTTATTGTAACTCTTCTGAATAGCATGTATACATTGGAATGAAACGCCATTTCTCCAGGACCATGGGGCAACACATAACGCAAGTAGTATGCAAGACCTCATAAAGTGCAAAAACACAACAGTGTGAGACGAGTTCAGGACAAAAAAATGACGCATAATACATATAAACATAATACGCAGAATTCATATAAACATAACCAGCACTCCACTGTCAGATTTTCTTAAATGTAAACGACACCACAACAAAAAAAGGCACCGAGCATCGACGACACACTGAACCCCTGACTGACTAGGATCAAAAGAAAGAAAAAAAGAAGTCATCTTTCTCATTCTCTTTCACTACTAAATATATAGTAACATTTAAGCACAGCTTCAGTAATCCGTCTCCATACAGTATGCTTGGTTGTTTTGGTCTGGGCTTCAAATTCCAGTCCACTATGAGTATATGATCCATATCTAACTTTGCTTTATCTCAGGGGTGTTCAGTAGTTAAGTGGGACAGAATGATTTGCGTTGTAAAGTTCCTGCTCTCCAAATCCTTGCTTTTGTGTCATTTGATGAATGAGTGCAATCACTCCCAAAGGCTCTTGTGCTGACAAATTACAGGGGACGTTCCCTCACAGAGTGTCTGGACTGCTTTCAGAAATGTGAATTGACTGCATGGGATTGTGGGTAACGGTTAGTGTGAGGTAAACAATACAAAAGTAGATGGGAAAACGGCTGGACCAGCTGTTCCTTCGTAGACTTACGTGCACTTTTTGTAATGTAAATAGTTGAATTAAAAATGCTTATTAATAGAAATAGTAATAATGAATGCTGTAGTTTTACTCATTCGGATGGCACAGAAGATGGATGCCGAATTCAGTGCATCGCTCGCCGTAAAATCAAAATTTCTTTGGTGTTTAGCCAATTATGAAGACCGCTAGAAAGAACGTAACCCGGTTGGATGAATACAGCTGCTACATTTCAGGATTTAATTCTGCTTGTATGACAATTAACTGGGCAGACAAATATCTAAAACTGATCCAGATATTAAATCCCTGGTTACATTTTAAAAACCTGGAGTGTGGCCAGCTCTCAGGAGTGTCTTGTTTAAAGCGCATCTATTATGGTTTTGAAACATGCCTAATTTTGTTATAAAAGGTCTTATACGATAGATTCACATGCATCCGAGATCAAAAAACACTTAACGTGCTCACAATTTAAACTGCAGCTTTACATTTCATGCCCCAGTCTCAAAAACGACTCGTTAAATAATCCGTTCTAAAGGATTCATTCTAAACGCCTCCTTTCAGAGAGCATATTCTGCTCTGATTGGTCAGATGTCCAAGTCTGTTGTGATTGGCCTAGCACTGTCAGTGTGTTTCAAAAAGGAAACGCCCGCTACCATAACGAGTTTCAGCTCTGTCTGTGAGCAAGCAGTCGATGAAGACCAGAGGCGGGGCTTTGTGTTACAAATATATATAGGTTAGTACAGGAAGTAAAGTCCGGAATCACTAACGACTCGACTCAGCTGTTCAGACTCGGTTCCTCCTTTTGGGAGTCGATAACTCCGTTTGTCGTGCGCTTTGTTTTTTTAAACTTTCCAGACTTTTTTGTACATTCACAAACAGCTACGTATACAACACACTATTCCCATGAAAGGGAATATTTAAAAAATCGGAAGGTCATGAGATCAGACCCCAGCACCATCAAGCTACCACTGCTTCAGCAAGGCAAAAAAAGAGAGAAATGTCTGCATAAATGGTAAATGTGCACTTATATAGCACTTTTATCCAAAGCGCTTTACACTGTGTCTCATTCACGCATTCACACACACACACCAATGGTAGCAGAGCTGCCATGCAAGGTGCTAGCTTGCCATCGGGAGCAACTTGGGGTTCAGTGTCTTGCCCAAGGACACTTCGGCATGTGGAATCACCCGGGCCGGGAATCGAACCGCCAACCCTACGATTAGTGGACAACCCGCTCTACCAACTGTGCCACAGCTGCCCGCGCACCTGCCAAAATGCCATACATGGAAAACTTTTTATGTCACAAACACAATTCTGATTTTGAAACATTTCTAGCGGCAAGAGTTCACACAAATCCACAAATAGTTGCACTCCGCCCACCGTCTACTCAAGCCAATCAGATCTACCACATAGCAACACGTCTTCGTTCCAACCAATCACGCTTTGTTTTGCAAACGGTAAGAGAGTCATAATAATATTGAATTGAATGGGCCTTCATGGTTCTGGGCTTATCTTTCCCTACGTGTATTTCTTCCACAGATGAACATCGCACATTCTTGCTCTCTTCCATGTCCTCCAACTAATTTGGACTTACATTGTGGCTAATATTTGGGTTTTTCTTTTTTCTTGCCTTTCTCCTGAGCCATCATGTTTTCTCCCTTGTCATTCTGCTTTTTCCATTCTTAACGCCATAAACACCTCCTTCTTTATCACACTTCCAGTTCCTTCACCATTCACCACAAACCCATCTCCTCTTCCATTTCTGCTGCCTCTGCCCTGCTGGTTTCAGCCTAATCATCCAAGCTTCAAGCTTCACTGCTTCTACAGGCCTTGGCCAACACCTTTGTCTTCAATCCACCTCTGGTCTGAACTGGCGTTGGTTGCCAAGTACTTCAAGTGTGGTGATATTGTTTATTGGCTTTTCTTTTATTATTATTATTATTATTATTATTATTATTATTATTATTTTATTATTATTATTATTATTATTATTATTTTTAAGTCTAATGGTTCTTCCTGCTCTTACTCTTTCAGGGTGTAACCCCTCATGTGCTACTAAACCCAAGATTGGGTTCTCTTCACTGGTCAAGGAAGAATTCTTATGAGTTTTCCTCTTTCACAGTCAGTGTACTCTTGCGCATAATCAGGGGAAGTCAATCATAATTGACTTTCCTTCTCCAAACCCTTGATCCACTATGTGGCTTTAAACCTTGGACGCATGTGCCAAGCTCCAAAAACCTTACTCTTCTATTTAGCAGTTTAACATCGTGATCAGTCCTTGTAAAGATCCAGTTAATATTTTTTTTTTGCTGAGAAAAGTGTCAATGGTGACAACGGTTGCCTTTTAATGATTAACAATGAATAACTAGTGGTAAAAAAAGACAATTTGTGGTTGCGTTTTGTTTTTGTAGTGGCGCTCCATGTTATCGTGTTTCGACTAGAGCCACAGACTCTGAACAGATAAGACAGATGTTTTGAACATGATGCGACGAATAAACACACACACACACACACTTCCCTGTCTAATCATCTTCACGCATCCTGTTTTCATTGTCAACTTTTTTTTTCCCAGTTGAACAAACCATGTTCTTCACTAATGAGACCAGAGGGGAAAATAAAATAAAATAATGATGAACGTCTGATCCAACTATGGTTTCCTTTCTGCCTTCAGCTAAATAATTGACTTAAATGCATGAGATTGAAATGCATAAGAACAAGACTCTGGGATTTCCATCTTTTCTCCATGTTACCAAACATGACCTTGTCACTGTGATAGACAGGCATCCTATCTAGAGTATATTCCCAGATTGAACCCAGTGCTCCCGGGATATACGGAATTATTTTCCACTTTTCAACAACCCACGAGCATTGTTTATTCCAGATGCACTACACTTCTAATGGACTGAGTAAGGCTCATCAGCAGATGTCATTAACATCACCTGCAGTTTGGATTCGGGGAATGTTCTTGAGAAATTATGTTCAAAATACGAATGCGTTCCTTTGAGTCATTCCATTAGAGCACTCTGCCAGCATTTAAACATCTTAAATATCATCTATTTATAAACGCCAAATGAGTTTGCACTCCAAGGTCTGGGATGTTTTTGTATACATCGTATGTACCATATATTTTGTTTGGAGTATGACAGAATTGAAGGCATTACTGGCTGCTCTGCTCTCAGGGGAAGGATAAGAGCAACAACATGGCTTGAATGAGGTGAGGCTTTGTTTGCCTATGATGCGTTTGTGGTTCTCAGATGCTCGTAGGCCGGGTCAGACTTTTGGGGCTTCGCCTCAGGGTGTGTGCTGGTACTAGTGTTTAACAAGACTGAGAACTGAGAGAAGAATTCAGTTAGCCATCAATGTGGTGAAGCTTCTAAACAGAAAAGTAATCTTGTATATACAGTGGGCTTCAAAAGTTTGAGACAACTGGTGATAATGCATCTATTTTGCAGCAATATTTAGAATTTCTTATTATTTGGAACGTCCCTATTTTGCTTTAATAACAGTGTGAACTTGAGCGGCCATTGTTTTTTTTCTCAAGATTCTAAAGCATTAACTGAAACTGTTAGGACTTTTCTCTAACGCTAATAACAGTATTCAGAGCATACACTCTGGCAGACGAAGATGTTTTTATTAGAGTATAAAAGATTTTATGACCGAGACTAAAAACCTTCCTTTCTCAGTCTCCATTCTGTAGCAATCTCTTCTGCTTTCTCTTTTCATTCTGAATCTTTCTGCCTCTCTATCTCTCTTTCTCGCTGACACTCACACATCAGAGCATTGTCAGGTTTCCATTAGATGGCAATGTTGTCTCTCGGAAACTTCAGTCTGTGTGGAAAATTGAGATAGTTGTTTTAAAAAAAAAATCTAAAATAAATACGTTTCTGCATCGGAGGTTAAATAATAATATGGCTAAGCTCTGAGAAAGTGGGCGGGGCCATTCTTCTATTTTGTGCTCGGTCTTTGTTCTCTTGGTTATTTGGCTCAATGTCTCATTTAACAGATAAAGAACAAATTCTTCTTCAGACTATTAAAGACATCACCATTCATGTCTTTCTCCCACCCTTATAGATGTGGGTACATTTGAGCAATCACATGATTCACATGTAAAAATGTGATAAAAAAACAAACAAACAAAAAAAACCCTCACCTACTGGTGGTTGTGCTCCACAGACCCCATTTTGAGAACCTTGGTTCTAAGCGATGCGCATGCCAGAAGGTATGTGCATTACAGAATATTTTCAGCATGTGAAAAAGGGCACAGGCTGGAGGATAAACCCATGTGTGTATTTTTGTTATATTTTTATCTACAATCTCTTGATCCTGTCATGACCAATAGCAGCTCTCGATTTGGATCTGGCATGCTTTAGATAGGGCACGTCACAGGCAATTTTCTGTCTGAAGTTTCATCCTCTCTCATGTGGTCATTGACCTGAACCAGACATTTATTGATGAGGCCAGGAGAGGAGTTATGAGCACAAACTTTTTCCACTGCCACACAAAGCACTTTCTCTGATGTGCCTTCTTATGAACATTGGATGGTGCCGCCTTTGCTGTTTTGAAATCCTGGGACTAGAGTGTGATGAAAGCTAAGTCAGTAATAATAATAATAATAATAATATAATGTATGTGTCCAGACTGTGTGTTAGGCATTAAGCAGTGATGGCTGATCACAATAATGAATGTGAATATTAAATACCCATCAGTAACTCGGTGGTACTATTATGAAACCATTATAGTTGAGCCTTTTAGCACAAGGTCTAATCATAGGCATAAAAGTATTACATATACTCACAAGAACACATTTACTGAAAGACAGGTGGGCAGCAACAGTCATACAGAGTTTCACGTCTGTAGTCATGCCGTGTGTCTTTTGAAAACGTGCACGGCTGCGTTCCACAAAAATATGGTTTCATAAAAGTCAAATATGCTCAACTGTAAGCCATATGTTAACAACAAATAATATAACAAATAATGTGGACGCCAAAAAATGTAACCTTATAATTGTTTATGTGTTTTCTTGAGAGGGAGGGAGGGCTTTCATACCAGTCTAGTTACACTGCAAATAATCAATGCGCAGTATGAAAATGTTTCTGGGCTTTATGTAGAAATCCTCAGAGGTGTGCTCACTGGTGTAAGAAGCCAACTAAGGGAAGAGAGAGCAGACAACTTGTAGTTCATGTAGAGTCGGAGATTTCTCAGTTAGTTCCCTGAAGCCAGTGATCCACCAGCCAATAGAGTCAAACTCAGGCAGCTGTGGGATATATATATATATATATATATATATATATATATATACTCAGTGGTTAAGGATATTGACTAGTGATCAAAACGTTGGGAGTCTATATCTCAGCAGTAGCAGACTGACACTGCTGAGATATAGACTCCCAACGTTTTGATCACTAGTCAATATCCTTAACCACTGAGTCACTGCTGCTCATTAAAATGTAAAGCATCTAAATCTAAATTGATCACTGCATGTGTTGTAGAATGCAATGCAATCACATGCTCCCATTACCATTATCAGCCAACCTCTTCATACTGTAGGCATTCCATGATGTCTTTTTAATGGGCAAGCACAAATCTCTGGATGGTCTTCATGACCACCGACATGTATGTAACTGAACTGTAGTAATTTTTTTTTTTTTGGAAACTGATGCAGTGATAGCAATTGAGAAAAAAAAAACAGGGAATAGAATAGTGTCAGACTGTAGATGGCTGTAAATATTAGAGAAGAGTGGGGCTAGATGATCTGCATAGTACTTAAAGAAGTCAAGAGGACCCAGTGCTTTTCAGCCTACTGAAGAGCCTATTTGCCTCTTGTTTGGAGATCCACAATGCTGGAGATGATACAAGTGGTGGTGGATGGCTAATAGAAGTGGATGAAGGAGGCAACAACTTACAAAACAAATAGAAATAAGAAGTGGATGAAGGAGGCAACAACTTACACTGGCAGTCCCCAGTTGTTGCCTCCTTCATCCACTTCTTATTTCTATTAGCCATCCACCACTACTTGTATCATCTCCAGCATTGTGGATCTCCAAACAAGAGGACCCAGTGCTTTTCAGCCTACTGAAGAGCCTATTTGCCTCTTGTTTGGAGATCCACAATGCTGGAGATGATACAAGTGGTGGTGGATGGCTAATAGAAATAAGAAGTGGATGAAGGAGGCAACAACTGGGGACTGCCAGTGTAAGTGTTCCTGGATATGAGCATAAAAGAATATCCTCTTTCAAGAAACCTTTCCTGATCTGGTCTGGTTGGCGATAGTGTACGTGCGCACGATTTAAGAATCTAGCACCACTCCTCAGTGCCATGGCAATCTTAGATGACCAGGTATTGTCACTGTAGTTGAGGGTCGCAAGTCAAAGATAATCTGGCATATCTTGGCAGGGAAACCACCACTAACAACTGGGTGAGAGTATAATTAATACGTAATATATGGGTTCGATCACTGGTTTTCCAAGGGGGGGCCGGCCAGGGGGCGCCCGGGGGGCCTAAACAATTTGGTCTGAGCCACCAAGCCCTTCCCTCCCACTAGTATGTTTTCTCTTTCTCACTCTCAGACAATCACCCACACACAATCAATTCCTAATGTAGTGTAATTTAAAGCTGTAAGATGTAATTATTAATAAAAAGCGGTGTTTTAAAGACATGCAAAAGGGGGGTCTTGGTCAAATGTTAATGACATTTGGGGGGCCTTGCCCTAGAAAAGTTTTGGAACCCCTGGGTTAGATCATTGATATTGATGCCCTATAGACCATGGACTCAAGGTTCATGAGTGCTATAGTGGAAGTTCATGGAAATTCACTCTGCCTATTAATGATGAATAGGCAGAGTGGTACAGCGGCAGCCCAATCCTTGACCGTCTGATCAGTAACCCAGAGCTTTAAACCACTGAGCCACCACATGGGAATGATGTCATCCTGGAAGAGACCATACCCATCAGGATACAAATGTTTCATCACAGGATAAAGGTAATCAGTCAGAAGTACTTTCTATTGATTTTCATTGATGCTACCATCTAATGGGACAGTCTCAGGCATGATCTCAGGGATTTAAACCTGAAGCTCACCTGCTGGAAGCACAAAGCAGGATTTGCAGCAGATTTGCTCCATTTGATGGACTTGTGACTGGATTATTAAGATTTTCACACTCTGGTTGTGGGTTTCAACAAACAATTAATGCATTCAAACAGATATTTTACCTTCAGGGCAAATTTGCAGACCAATTTTCTTGCTTTATTCTGTTTAGAAAAGAACCTCAAGCTCTAATAATACCTGCCTCTCATTTTCAGTTCGAGTTAATGAGTGGTATAAGAAAGAAGGCATTAGAGCTAAACATCTGTCTTGCATTTCGAGTTGTGAGGCCCATTAGCTTAATTTAAATGACATTTTGCTCTGCAAAACTCTAGGGAAATGGTCTGCTGTGGACTTCCCAAACACTTTGGCAGTAAACACTCACTGTGCATCACTGGGTAATTGGATGGCTTCATTAAACAGAGACATGGAAAATGGCAAGAAGGACAACTAACCTCCATGCTTTGTGCATCTGCCCTTTTTAGTTGAAATGTGACATATTGCCTCTGCTACAGATGGAGAAAGTAATTGGTTTCATTGGGACAACTGGCAGTAGAAGATGCTGGTTATCCCCATCGCCTCCTCCAATGCTAATGGTGAGCCATTGGTTTTGTGTAAAATCTCTTTATTTAACTTAAAGTCCTTAATGAGGCAATGCTACTGGATGTTGTACTGAGCTCTGGCACTGTTTGTTTCCACCCTCCACTCTAAGAGACCAGAGCACACTGGCATCTTCAACTAGAGATCATAATCTGCATTCTGTGATTTCCAGCAGAGGAGCCTTATGCTGAGTAGCAATATTAGCACAATGAGTTTTTCCCTAAAGAAATCCTCTGGTTTAAAGTAAAGGTGTGCATTGAGACTGGGATCCTGCAGGACCTACGATACTTTTTTTTTTTATATATATATATCTGTTTTGACTCAGGTATGGGTGGGAACCGATTTGGAAGCCATAGAGATTAACATTTGAGTTTGACACTGTGGCGATCTTCAACATGATTACCACATGGTGTAAATTGGGCTACTAAATCATTCACTTATTCATTTCATTCACTCACTTTCATCTTTACGAACTGATTTATCCTGCTCAGGGTCACTGCCATATAAATGACTTACTTTTTTATATTTTAGAATATAGAACTAACCCTTGAAAGGTCAATTAGAATATAATCTGGGAGTAGGCAGGATTGGTCAAACTTTCTACGATAGCAGATGGGACTGGACAGATTTCCTTCAGGAGTGGGTGGAATTGGTTAAGGTTTCTGTGGGAGCAGTCAGGCTTGGTCGGAATTCTTTCAGGAGTGGGTGGGATTTGTAAAACATTTGGTGGAAGTGGGCACAATTCCTTCAGGTGTGGGTAGGATCGGTCAAATTTTTTGCAAGACTTGGCAGAATAGGTCAAACATTCTGCTTGGGCAGTCGGAATTGGTCAGAATTCATCTGGGGGTGGGCAGGAATTGATCAAACTTTCTGGAGGATCAGTCACAATTCCTTCAGATGCGGGCAGGGCGGGTGAACATTCCTTCGAGATGTGGAAGAATGGTCAAACTTTCTGCAGGAGCTGGGAGGATTGATCAGAATTCCTGCTGCAAAATTCCTGAGAAAGTGGGCCGGATTGATCAAACGTTCTACATGAGTGGGTGGGACCGGTCAAGCTTTGTGTTGGAGCGGTGCGATTGGTCAGAATTCCGTCATATGTACCTCTAGTTTAAAACATTGTTCTAGCCGGTCTGAGGATCTTTCTCTACTCAGAATCTCTTTAATCTTCTCCTCATGGTGTAATTATGTACTGGCTAAATGCTGATTATCTCCTAATTAATTTCCATGATGAGTCTCTCCTTTGATATGCCACCAAGACACAGCTTTAACTTAACATCATAGTGTTTGCAGCTTGTACATGATAAAGTTGCAATTATGATGTAAGCTCCCGAATCGCTTTCAAAGGGTTTTTGATATTTTTTGTACGGCCAAAAATTCAAATGAAAACATTAGGCAGGTTTGATGTCAAACTCAGCTGACGCCACGAGCAGGGAAAAGACATGCGTCGGCTCCTGCTTCCGGTTGTGCATGCTGCCTTATTAAAGCCTGATTGCTAGTGCTACCTATTGAACAGTATTCAGATGAAGATGTATCTGTGGTGTCGTGTCTGAAGGACCCGGGTCTTTAAAACGCTCTGTCACTACATAATTATACACCCGCTGTACCATTTTGTTATCCAATAGCCTTGAATCATCTTCTTTGCTGAAAGTAACAATGGAATGCCATTCTCTTTATTTTCCACTCCATTAGCTGTACCAACGTCATACCACAGCATGGCTCCACTAATCATTAGTCCAAATAGGAACGTTTAATGCTCTGTGTTTTCGTACGTGCATTAGCTTTTCCGTGACTTCTTTGGTGACATTTCCTGACCTGACTTTGCTGTTACTGAATAAAGTACACAGCTTCCTTTAATGAAAGGATAAAGCACATTAAAGCTGGCGTTTATCACACATTCCGCATGTGTAATTTTCACAGCTCAAATCCTCAAAAGACAAAACGAGTGAGTCGTTTAATTCTCATTGGATGACCTTGACTTTATAAAAGTCAACGACCCGTGCTCCTGGTTTAAAATACATACGAGGTGGTGTGATGAAGCAGACCTGCTGTTACCACCCCCTCTATAGCGCTGACCCTGGACACCTTCCATACTTGTTAAATATACATCTTCTCAAAGACCGCTTTGCAGCGTCAATGATTTCAAACATTTTTCTTTATTAAATAACGTGGTGCTAATGTTTAATATTGGATTTATTCGATGACGCGCTTCATTTATTAGATTATTACATTTCGTCCACCGTAGAACTCCCTGAGGTTGAATCATTACTACAGAAACGGTAACATATTCAAATGAGCGCATTGCAATTCAGAAACCCATGGCAATAAAAGGAAAAGTATCATGATACCAAAGCAATATTGTGTTAATTCATCGTTCAAATCTATAAAATGAACCAAAGTGACAGAAATACATAGATTTAAATGAAAACAGACTAACCAGATTTTCCTCGGAATGCTTTATTGCCGAAAATGAATAATCTCAAGTACAATCATACAACTAATTCAATGTGAAACGTATTTCATCTGTTGTTCCATAGAGCAATGAATTCACGCAAATGGAAATTGTCCTCAGAGCATTAACAATGCTCTCTTACTAGCAATCACGGCTAATTTTAGTATTTACACACAGCGGTTAGCATGACATCTGCGATGGACTGGCACCCTGTCCAGGGTGTAACCCCGCCTTGTGCCCGATGCTTCCTGGGATAGGCTCCAGGTTCCCCGCGACCCTGAAGCAGGAATAAGCGGTTGAAGATGGATGGATGGTTAGCATGACATTAACTAGCTTACTAGCAAACAGGAACGCTTTAAAGCCGAATGTAAAGAATTTCGGTTAAATGAAGAGTCACTAACCTTTACGTATTCAGCAAACGCAACGAGTAAACGCAACGAGAGGCTGTGAGAGTTTTAGCAAAAGTAATACTAACTGCCGCACATACAAGATTATCAAGGGTACTATACGATTATCAAGGGACGATACTACTGTTTAAAAACAATTACAGCAGCATCGCTGGTATTTTGAAGCTTTAGTATTGCGATACTACTCTAGGTCGGGTATACTGTGCAACCATAGTACACATCCTGATACGTCACACATCTAAGGCCAACCTGTAACTTAAGAATAATTGGGTTTAAACTCAAAAAATGCTCAAAATAATGCATTTTTGTTACATTTTTTTCAAGAAAATGGCCAGATTTAAAATCGTGAGAAATTCTTCTTCCCCACGATCTGGAATGAACACCCTTGAAAATGACCTTCCTCACCGGAAAAACGCTCCCACACATGTTCTTGACGCGAAACACTAAATGGATCACTCCCACCCACCCCTTCTCACCGTGTGACCTTTGGGCGAGATGGTCATCGCCATGGTATATCTTTGCGTAAATATGCGTGCGTGTGTGTGCTAGAGTAGGAGATGATCAGCTCTCACACTGCATGACAAATTGCTTCAGTTTGTGTTATTAAGAAGAACACTATGTAAAACTCAAAGCCCTGGAGGAAGCAGAGGGCAGGAAGCCAGTACTTTTTTTTTTATTAATTCCCGTCTGCCATTGATTTTCTTAAATCGTCCCTCGTCTGCTGTTTACTCCGTGACGCCTGGCTGGGTCTATTCAGAGATGTTCAGATAGGTTACTTGTGATGCTTCAGTTTCCGTTATTAAGAATTTACTGGACAAACCGATAACCTTTCTCTGTAATCAAAAGTAATACACAAGCACTACAATTTACGAAACAGTGTGATTCATACGCGGTTTCATTTGTCAGTAGAAGCTTATTTGTACATCACTTGATCAGAAACTAGCGCACTTTCCTCTGAAGAATATCATGTAGAGTTGTCACATGATAACAGTAAATTATTATGAATATTTATTGTTCTAATACTCAAAAACGCTCGAATCAACCTGGGGTTTGAAAATCTTTACAAGTAAGTAAGTTATTATCAGAAATAAGGAATCAATTGTTTTATATATATATATATATATATATATAAAAATATATATATATATATATAAAACAATTGATTCCTTATTTATATATAATTTTTAAGTGTAAAGGTTCATAGTTTAAATTCCGACTTCCACTGTTGATGTCACAATGGGCTTCACAGGCAGCCAATCAGTGAGCTTTAAACTCTCTCTGAAAATCCATTTGAGTAGTTTATCCATTTTATTTATTAATGTATTTTAGTTTCAATTCTGACATTTTCCCTGCAATACAATGTCAGAAATTTGGTGAATTCCTACTGCCACTAATGATATCACCAAGGCCTTCCCAGCTAACCAATCAGAGAGCTTTAAACCTGACACACAGCACAGGTGCACACAATAGGACCTCCTTCTCTTACTCTTACTCACTCTCTCCTGTTGATTTTTAATAATTACATGTTTTTTTTTATTCTCCTCAACTCGTTTCATTCAAACTGTGAACACAAGGGTTTTATAGAAAGAAAAACCCCAATCCAATCACACAGTAACATAAAAGAAAAACAAACAACACATCTTGCAGACACAATTAATGCTACAGAGTAAAGATTTTAAAGCCTAATTGGGAACGCACATTTTAGCAGCATTAAATCAAAAGGTTCCAGCACTCTATCGTCCATTTTCATTCATGGACAGGGCAGAGGGACGAGCATGGAGTCAAGAAATGAACATCTACAAGGTCACCTATAAGACGGTGGAGCTGATAAACCCTGAGCCCCTGAGCGTAAGTGGCCGTGTACTGCTTTACTGCTTTACTTACATGAAAAATACTGACAAGTTCTCGCGACTCAGCTGTTGCTGTTTCATAACTAATTGGATGCCATTATGGTCCTGTTATTGACTTTTAGATTCGAATGCATGTCAGCGAATGAAAAGGCTTGAAAGGAAGGAATCGTCTCAGGACTCGATGTTGTGTTCAGGACTGGAGGCGGTCTGTGCAGAAATCTGTTCCAGAAACCAGGCGTTACTACTGACTTTAATACTGACTAAATGATGCAGAGCCTTTCGTTTCTCAAATTCTAGAAATAACGCTCGCGCCTCTTTATTTCGGCTTCAGAGAACCCCCCCACACACACACACACCTGGCAGGTGTTGTTAATCATTTTCCCAGAGTCGCCCATGCTAATCGTCAGCTGGACTGTCACACTGGACATGATTAGGGAATAATTAGGAATAATTGAGGCAGCAGGCTTTTACACTTCACTCTGGCCTTTATGTCTGAGAGAAAGCATCCGTTTGTGTGTAACTGAACAGGTTTGTAGCTAGAAAAGGTTTTCAGTATGGAAGCTGTTTCTGGAGATCAGTGCCTAACTCTCTCTCTCCTCTCTCTCTCTCTCTCTCTCTCTCTCTCTCTCTCTCATTCATTCATTCATTCATTGTTTCTGCTTTTCTCACATTTGTTTTTCTCTCCTTTTCTCACTTATTGTTCTTCTCTTTTGTCAGTTATCTTTCGTTCTCTATCCTTGTCAGATTTTTTCTTTTTATCCCTTCCTTTCTCTTCTCATTGTGCCTCTTCTCTTCTCCTCTCTTCTCTCCTCTCCCCTTTGTTTCTCTTCTCTTGTCTTCATTCCCCCTCTCTTCTCTTTGTTTCTCTTCTCATCTCTTTGTTTCTCATCTCTTCACTTCTCTGCTTCTCCTCTCCTCTCTTCCCATCTCTTTGTTTCTCCTCTATTCCCCTCTTTTCACTTCTCTTCTCATTGTTTCTCTCCTCTTCTCCTTTCCTCCCATTTCCTTGTTTCCTTTCTCTTCTCATTGTTTCTCTTCTTTCTCCTCCCTTCACTTCTCTTCACTTCACTTCTCTTCTAATCGTTTCTCTTCTCTTCTCATCTCATTGTTTCTCTTCTCTTTCCTTCCCATCTCTTTGTTTCTCCTCTCCTCCCTTCTCTTCTCTTCTCTTCTCCTCTTCTCTTCTCATCTCATTGTTTCTCTTCTCTTTCCTTCCCATCTCTTTGTTTCTCCTCTCCTCCCTTCTCTTCTCTTCTCTTCTCTTCTCCTCTCTTCTCTTCTTTCTCTTCTCTTCTCTTCTCTTCTCTTCTCTTCTCTTCTCCTCTCCCTTCTCTTCTCTTCTCTTCTCTTCTCTTCTCTTCTCTTCTCTTCTCTTCTCTCTTCTCTTCTCTTCTCTTCTCTTCTCTTCTCTTCTCCTCCCTTCTCTCTTCTCTTCTCTCTCTTCTCTTCTCTTCTCTTCTCTTCTCTTCTCCTCCCTTCCTTCTCTTCTCTTCTCTTCTCTTCTCTTCTCTTCTCTTCTCTTCTCTTCTCTTCTCTTCTCTTCTCTTCTCTTCTCTTCTCTTCTCTTCTCTTCTCTTCTCTTCTCTTCTCTTCTCTTCTCTTCTCCTCCCTTCTCTTCTCTTCTCTTCTCTTCTCTTCTCTTCTCTTCTCTTCTCTTCTCTTCTTCTCTTCTCTTCCCTTCTCTTCTCCTCCCTTCTCTTCTCTTCTCTTCTCTTCTCCTCTCTTCTCTTCTCATTGATTGTCTTCTCTTCTCTTCCCCTCTCTTCTCTTCTTTCTCCTTATTCCTTTTCTTTAGATTTTACATAATGTTTTTCTAGGCACTCAAAGCGCTTTACATTGTATGTGCGTGTGTGTGTGAGTGTGTGTGTGTGTGAGGGGGGATCTCCTCAAATACCACCAGTGTGTATCATCCACCTGGAGGATACGACGGCATCCGTAGTGCACCAGAACTCCCACCACACACCAGCTATTCGTGGAGAGGAGCTACTCTCCTTGTTTCTCTTCTCTTCTTTGTAAAGTCTCCCACACTTTGATAATGGTTGTGTTTTCCATATTGGCTGAAAGTGCAAAGCTTCTTTTGTATTAAGTGATTTTTAAGCACGGCACTGTCTGTATTTACTACAGTGAGGTTAGCAAACAGATTTTCCTAGCTGATTAGCCCAGTGTGTGTGTGTGTTTCTTTGTCTGTGTTTTGGGTTGTATTGTGAGAGAGGTCGAATGAGTGGGCATTGAGTCACATGATGATGGAATTGCTCTCAGTGGCAGAAACAGAAAGCCAGCAGGAGGCCTGCATTTCCGACTGACCCCTGCTCCGCCATTTCATCGTCAACACTCCCTTCACCCGGGCTGCATGACTCAGCTTTTAGACGTCATTGGCCAAGCTTTTAATTAGCTTTACAGGCATTCACAAGGAGCGCACTGCGAGCTGGGAAGTGGAGCGGAAGACAGTTTCTGACAGATGGAAAAGAAAACAGAAAGGCCAGAAATCTTCTTTCAGAGCCAACCAGAGAACTTTATATGAATTTTCCTTTAGTTTGTGTAATTACCGGATGCTCGCATTGCTGCATTCTGTCCGAGACGTGCAGACTGGCCTGCAGTGATGTGGAATGCAGCGAAAAAATGCAACAAATCAACGAAAACGAATGGATTTTATTGTTCATTACAAACGGGACATGTGAATCATCACCTGAATCACGTGTGAAATTTACACGTTGTGTTCCACATGTGAACGTTTGACAAATATTGCATGTGTTTTTAAATAAATCCATTTTAATTACGATCGTGATTGTATTCTTTTTAAACAACAGGTTCTGCCATGTCACGGCAAACCAGTGACAACAACTACAAACGTGACCGACAACTCACGTCACCTTCTCTTGAGAACTAATCAGACACACCTGCTCCCAATTACAATATCAATGACACCACACTAATTAAGAGACGCACGCAACGCACGCACCGTTACGTTTCGGCTCTGCCATTACCAAGACTTGATAAGTTGTTTGTTTTTTCTGTTTTTGACTTTGTTCTTGTTTTTGACCTCATCGTTTTTGGCCCTGTTTGGACTTCTGCCTGTCTTTGTTTATTGATTTATGCTTGATCTCTTGGACTTGCTGTTTTATGAAACTGCCATACCTACACTTGCTTCCATCCTAACCCTCATTACATGGCATTCATTTATCCATACATCCATCCATCCATCTTCTACCACTTATTCCTTCTTCAGGGTCGTGGGGAACCTGGAGCCTATCCCAGGAAGCATCGGGCACAAGGCGGGGTACACCCTGGACAGGGTGGGCATTCATTTATTTTCATCTTTATTATTATTTTACACATTTCATCATTCACACATATGCCATTGAGTGCATGGTGGCTTAGTGGTTAGCATGTTCGCCTCACACCTCCAGGGTCTGATGTTCGATTCCCATCGTGGTCCTGTGTGTGTGGAGTTTGCATGTTCTTCCTGTGGAGAGGGAGCTGCGGGGGTTTCCTCCAGGTACTCCGGGTTCCTCCCTCAGTCCTGTACCTCCGGGTACTCCGGGTTCCTCCCCCAGTCCAAAGACATGCGTGTCTAAAGTGGTTGTAGTGTATGTGTGAGTGTGTGCCCTGCGATGGACTGGCACCCTGTCCAGGGTGTACGCCAAATTGTGCCTGATGCTCATTGGGATAGGCTCCAGGTCCCCCATGGCCTGGAAAAAAAGTAAGGATGGATGAACACATATGCCATTAGTTTAATTTCATGTGATATTTCATGATCTTTTATTTGACATATGGTTTTTAAACAGTATTTATTTTCACTTTAATTTCTGGCACCTAAACAAAACACATATTATTCTCGATGTCACACGTGTTGACTTTAGTCCATGTGCAATATCAAGGATTATTAATATAATTATTAAACATTTAATATGACTGTTTTTCACATTTGGATACACACTGTAACTGAATGAATACAGCATATAATTGATGACGTTTACGTGCACATCAAATTCCGTTTAAGGTCTATATTCGGGTCGCAGCCATATTCGGAATACGATGTTTACATGTGTACAGGCATTGGAATACTCCTGTATACGTGACTGTTTGGACGTATCCATCACGTGTTATCATTAGTCTCAGCTGTTTTGTGTTCACCCCTGATTACGTTCGTTATTTAAACCCCTCGTGTGTCCATGTTCGGGGCGAAGTATTGTTTGCATAATGTACCAAACCTTTTGATCCTCGTTCTTTTGCTTTATGGTTTTGATCCTATTTGCCGATCACCTGACCCACTGCCTGTTTTTGACCACGCTTTTGATTCATGTTTTGGATTAGTCTGCCTTCGATAAAGCTCTCATCTGCACTTGCATCCATCTCAACCCTCCATTACGTGTCAGTGTCCTAGCCTACAGCTAAGCATCTGTTAGCATCCACAATTCCTTGCGGACTGAGTGACATATATCATGTATCTCCTTTCAGTGGATTTTGTGAATACAGTGTTTCCTTGCAACACATCTCCGATGAAAACAGCCATATTCCAGGGGTGGGAATCACAATTTGGGGAATCTGAATATTGTCTTAATCTGAATCGGCCAATCAGAGTGTGATGTTCATGTGACTCAATACTGATTATAATTAATACTGCGAAGTTCTGATTAATATCTGAATACTGATGTGCATGTAAACGTAGTTTGCAGTTCTGCTGCATACATTTTGCCAAATTCTATACACACTTCGCAACACACTATGTATTTCTCATTGGGAACACAGATGAATCATTTTCCTAAACACTAGAGCCACTAATCAGAGCTCAGGGTGCTAATGAATGAAATCACATCTCACCTGTGCAAACTCAATTCACCACAATTATCCACTCAGAATACCTAATCGGCTGGGGTTTATAAACGCTGCCCGTGTCACACTGGTTCAGGAAAAATGGAGTAAGATAGACTGCAGAGAGAATGAGGACGAGGATGAGGATGAGGAAGACACACTAATATTTCCAACGACATTTGAGCAATTCTGGTTGATGGAGTTATTGAGTATAGAATGAGCGTGAGGGAAGCTGGGCAGCGAGTACAACCGCATTTGTGTCGTCACACTGGCTGCACACACCACCACCTTTTGTTGTTATATGGCACAATGTCAGTTTCTACCGTGTACAAGACATACAAGAACGGTTCACCAAACATCAACACATCCAGATGTTATTCCTTCCTCCATGTTCCCCATTCCTCAATACAATTGAGGATTTTTTTTCTCTCAGTGTGACAGTGGAAGGTTTATGAGTCTTCTCGAGGCGATGCATGAAGCCTGTGAAGATTTCACTGCACAGTCATGTGTAGTGTTGATCTGTCACTCTAGGCACTTCTTCCTCCGCTTTTTGACTGGAGGGAACATTACTATAGTTGTGATCATGAGGTCTTGGGTAGAGTTTTTGAATGAAAAGAACGTTTTTTTCAGAATCGTATGTGTGATACTGAGATTTGTGGTTGTAGTTGTGGGAAATGTGTGTAATCCATCCATCCATCCATCCATCTTCTATACCGCTTTATCCTATTCAGGGTTACGGGGAACCTGGAGCCTATCCCAGGGAGCATCGGGCACGAGGCAGGGTACACCCTGGACAGGGTGCCAGTCGATCACAGGGCACAATCACATACACACTCACACAACCATTCATACACTTTAGACACGCCAATCAGCCTACCATGCATATCTTTGGACTGGGGGAGGAAACCGGAGTACCCGGAGGAAACCCCCACAGCATGGGGAGAACATGCGAACTCCACACACACACACACACAGGGCCCCGGTGGGAATCAAATGTGTGTAATATTTGGAGAAATGTGTGTAACCAATTGGGGGAAAAAAACGGAAACCTATTTTAAAGTTGAAATACAGAGAGAACCTGATGATGATTCGAATAAAATGAAACAGAAGCATTACGCTAATATAGAGTATACCCCAACTGATAATAATTATTCTTCGTACTGAGATGTTTAATATATATGACCTGGGTTTAACCTATCATGCCTTTATCTTTTATTTTTCCTCTCTGTCTCACTACAGCTCTAACAGCCTTGACCTCATTTAACCTCCTTCAACAAGCTCATCAATCCCTCTTGCTTCTTACACAGCCTTGATATTATTGTCACACGTCCTTAGTTACTGAGCCAAAATCTCTTGTCTTAGACGTCACAAACACGCCACCCATACGTTTCCAATTCTCCATTGGCATGAACTCCTTGTCTTGGGGCTAAAACGTCCAAACGGCTAGCGGACGATAACGATGTCGGAACGTCCGCACATACCGCATCACCCAGTGGGCACTAGCGAGACAGTGTTTGATTGATTTGGTAGGAATTTTCTGGACAAAATGTCAGCGACATGACTTTTATACTACTGCATGTAGGTTCTCCAGTCATGTGTAGCATACGATGAAAATGCAGGTTTAATTCAGGTTTAATCCTGTTTGATGTTATGCTTTAAGCTACATGTCAGTATTCTTTCCTCCAAGTCCAGGATCTTTCCCTGGTGTCTCAGCTGTATACTGTTGCATACACAGTCGCCAGGTTATTTGGTACATCTGTCTATTACCTAATAAACTGTCAACTCGGTGATTATGTGAAGAAATAATAGGTATAATGTACGGCTAGGTGTACCTAATAAACTCCAACTCTGACCTTCTTCTTATTTCAAATATGAACTGTTAAAAAGTACCTTCTCTTGATTTTCCTTCCTAGACCTAGTGCACCATAAAATATGAAGTTATTGAACCGAGGTGCCTCGTATCTTATGATACATGAACCCTACTGTTCAACAAAAATATTTTCTACCTGCCATAGCTGAAAAAAATCCTTTCACTTTCCCCTTCGTTTCTGGTTGATTGAAATGCGCCATGTTCTTCTGTTCATCTCGCCGAGGGATCTTGTTGTGTTTTGTCTCAGCATGAGGTTGTGACCTTAAAGAACGGCCACGTTTGTGTTGCTTCTCGCTGCCACCTCAATAGCGCTGTAGAAGTGATGGCTGGTTGAGTCACACTGCTGCAGTGAAGTTAGCAAAGCAAATGTCACATTTTAGAGAATGTGTGTCAAATTGGATGTAGCAAATGTCAGGAAACCGTAGGGAAGTTAAAAAAAAAATGGGAATGACCTGAAGTCCCCATAAAATTCAGATTGCAACTTGTCCTAATTATTTCTGCGTTAAATGTGAATAAATAAGTACTCTATGTGAACAGTTTCACCCGCATTTGCTGCTGTCTAAACTCTAGAGGAAAGTCTAGCTGGTTAAAATGGTGAAATGATATCGTTATTGACAGAAAGATGCACTACATGACAGGGCAAAAATATCTGTTTAGTTTTCATGTCTTTTTTTTTTCGCACTAGGATCAACTGACAGCTTTTTCTTTTTGCAGCCTCAGGCCTGTTATCAACCACAGAAACGCATCATGCTGCAACAACACTTCACACAAGCTGACTTGTATGTAACGCTATTACAGGCTTTACATTTTGAATAAGCTTTAGTGGTCATGTCTTGTCTCCTTGATAGAAACAAGAGATTATATTTGCCGCAAAGTGTTTTTTGTTTCTATTTTGTTCTCAAACTTTCCCCCCGGTTTGGTTCCATTCAATTCCAGCACCGCTATCTTGGGGCTCCCAGGCTACCAAACGCTTCATCCAGCACATATTTACATTTACATTTATTCGTTTAGCAGACGCTTGTATCCAAAGCGACTTACAAATGAGGAAATACAAGCAAAGCGATATATCAAGCAGAGAACAATGCAAGTAGTGCTACCGTACAAGATCCATTAATTGAGTTCTAGAAGAACTCCCCCTGTATCTGTCTGAAAGACAGTAACATAAAACTTATGGGAAAACTGTTTAATTGTGTCCAACGCACTCCTGGGTTTCTATGCATTTAATCAAGTGGGAAAAACCCTGAGGCCTGGGGCACATCCTGGATTGCAAATAATCGGTATTCTAAGAATGTATTTATTTATTTAGTTAGCTCGGATCGCTTTAACTCCCAGCAATTTGTACCGTTTGTGACGTGTACATGACATAAATAAATGATGTACCCTGATCAGTTAGAATCCTTTTCACAATCTCAAGATCAGAGACTGTCTTCAGATATCACCTTAATTAGTCTACGTGAACATCAAGAGGACTATGCAAGATCTACACCGATCCTTTAATTAGAATGATAGAGGCTGTAAATGCCCTGTCAAACGAAACTAACTGGTAAATCTCTTTCCTGGCCCTGGGGTTATAATCAGCCACGCGGAATTTACGAATTTCTCGGAGTTTATTGCAAACAAGAATTCCATCACGGTTTCTCCTGATTCACCCGAGACATCTCCTGATATGTCTTGATATCTACAGCTGGTCGTAGATAGAAAAAGCACGACCCCAGCTTGAACTCTTCAATCACAATAACCTCTGGGGAGAAGCTGTGACACCCCAGTTTGGTCTAAGACTACACCACTTGGGCAGGAGGACTCAATCTGGGGTTGACAACATCTGCACCACATCGCACTGAGATCACAGTGGAGCTAGTGTAAGAGAAAGTATTGTAAAACTTGTGGAAAAACAAAGTTTTTCAGCTCACTGACAAGCAGTACATACACTCAGCTTACTGCTCAGAGAGAGAGAGAGAGAGAGAGAGAGAGAGAGAGAGAGAGAGAGAGAGAAAAAAAAACTTGTTTAGCTCTATGAGAATCAGGTATTGGCACTGAATTATTTTGATGGGAAAAATAACAGTGGTGAAATAGGTATATATTTGTTTGGACAGGTTTGAATATGACTTTCCAACCTTCCAGTTTTTGGCTGTTATATTCTCACAGATCTTTTCCCTTTTCCCTCACTCAGTCAAATACAAGTGCTGTAATGTCATTATTAGCAAGGATTTTATTGGCAGAACATTAAGTATTCATAAGGACATTTACTGTAACACTTCATGTGGCTGTCACACTATTAGCTAGATGCAGCATGGTGTATGACGCAGGCAGTTAACCAGGTTAGGATCACTGGAATGTGGGTCTATAGTGTATGAAATTTGAATCACGAGCTAAACTGGATGTTGGGAATGGGTTAATTCCGGAAATGCATACAAATTCTGTTAAATCTGAGTTTATTTCAAAGGAACAGTACACATTCTAAAGGCCCAAGCATTTGTTTGGACCAGATGCAATACAACACGTCTCCAAGCATCATCCTCATGTAATTATCAATGCCATCCAGATGTTTCACTGCAAGCCTCGTGACGGACCGAGTTCAGTCTGTTCTTGTTCAGCGACCCAGCAATCAATGCCCATGAAGTGCTACAGCCTCATTTCACTCCCAGCATGCACTGCTCTTCATGTTGCCTGCTCCGATCTCACAGGTTGTACTTTTTCCCATGGTTGTATTATAAGAGACGAATATGGGAATTTGGCAAAGACATAGATACAGTAAACATGACTTTGAGATCAATGTGTAACCATGTGTGACTGTATCTCTAGGGGGCACTGTTACACTTCCTGCATCCCGACTACTGGTTTCTTATTTCTTCTTATTTTCTTCCCTCTTTTAACCTTTAATTCTCTTTCACCTTTTCTCATTCTCACTTTCACACCTTCTGCTGTTACCCTCCCTCATTTCTCTGTCTGTTTCTCGCTCACACTTTGCTCATTCTGTCTCACAAATACACACACCACCCACAGACTGAGCCTCCTCCATGACCTGTCTGTACTAACTCTATTATACTGTACCTCGTGTCTTGGATCATTTAGACATTTATACACATACGTACATAGCAGCTTTAAAATTGTATTAAGCAAAAGCAACTATCTTGCCAACAACACAGACCTCAATTAAAGCCCATTTTGGGCAGTGCAGTGACTCAGAAGGTAGTGTTGATGGCTCACAGCTTCAGGGTATCCTGTTCAATCTTGAACCAGAGTTACTGTTTGTGTGGAGTTTCACAGGTTCTGACTGTGTCTGCATGAGCTCTCCAGTTACTTCACACCTCTCAAAAACAAGGGGATTGGCAGCACTACCCTATCCCACAGGGGTGAATGAATGTGGGTGCCTTACAATGACCTGACATCCCATCCAGGGTGTATTCTTGCCTTGTACCCAATGTTTTTAAGGATTAGCTCTGGACCCAATTTGGCCCTGACCACGATAAAGCATTTACTGAAGATAAATTCTTAACAGCATTCTTGATGGGGCAGTGGTGACTTGGTGGTTAAGGCTCTGGGTTTCTGATCAGAAGGTTGGGGGTTCAAGCCCCAGCACTTGAGCAAGGCAATTAACCCTCACTCCTCCAGGGGTGCTGTACCATGGCTGACCCTGTGCTCTGACCCCAACTTCCTAACACGCTGGGGTATGCAAAGAAAATTATTTCACTGTAATGTATATGTGATTCATTATCATGAAGCATTGCATGCTCTTCCATTTCCCTTGGTTTCTTTAAACTATAGATGAACCCTCTAGAGCAGAGTTATCCAAATACAGGTTATCTGATAATGAATCAATACGTTCTACCAGCAGTTAGTGATAAGAACTCATTGCATAATGCCATGTTGTGGTCCTACAGGGTTGTATTCAAAGCACACCGCTTTATGCTTCCTAAAAGATCCATTATTTCAAGGTACGGATGTTGAGAGCTCATTTCCTGTCCTCTAGTCTGCATTGATTGATGAGAAGTGAGCTCGAGTCTGTGGTGCTGCACCTGCTGCAGGTACTGTACTTAAAATTAAATGCTTTGCTCAAGGACATGATGTTCACTGGATGAAAATCAAGGTCAAGGATCTTCTGTCACATTCCGCCTGATGTGACTTTTAGTCATTAGCTCTAACAATGGTGCTTTATGCAGCACTAATAAATGAAGTAGAAGAACATTGAAGTTTTTACTCAAGTTTTTTTATTTTCTTTCTCACTCTTCTACACATGGCCTCTTCGCCCTCAGCTGACCAGCCAGTTCTGCACATATAATAAACTGTGTCTCTAGCTCAAGATATATGGCTCTTTCATTTGACCATGGTTGGTCTGACCACAGCAGAAAAATGTTCACTGGTCCCCCATATTAAGTAAAAAATCATAAATGCTATGGTTAAATCATTAATATTGAAATTGTCATCTTTTTTTTGCTTAATCATCTTGTGAGACCCCAGTATGGCCATCATTGGTGCAAAAGAGCACTCCTAAAGACCCTCATAAAAGATATATGTGATGCACAGTCTTAGCCAGACTTGAATCATAGCACATTCTACTGGAGAGAGTTTCAGGGGCTGACTCAGGACCTGCTAGAGTGATTATATCTCACAGTTACAGTAGCTTTGAAACCTTTGGTGAGCCACCAGGAGGAGCTGGAATTTGTGGCTTGGGATAGAGAAGTCTGGGCTGACCTTCTTGACCTCCCCATCATGATTTGAAGAAGGAAAATGAGCAAGTAAACGATCTTTGAGATATTATTTCCCATCCAGATTATATACCTGCCTTGCACCCAGTGTTCCTGGGATAGGATGTGGATCCGTTGTGATCCTGATCAGCTAAAGCACATACTGAAGATGAATGATGATGACGATGTCATTCAAACACAGTGAAAAGTCATGGACTGCCCTAGCATGACTAGCAAATATTACGACCTACACTATGGATTCCTAGAGGAAATCTTGCTTGTTTGGGGATTAGGCAGTCAGTCAGTCGGTGAAATGTCTCTTCTTGGTGGTCTGTCAAAAATAGAAGTCCCAGGAGGAGCAATTTAAGGAGGGATCTACTCTGGATGTGCAATAGGTAGTAAATACAAGAACATATTTTTGGATATAATAATTCTGGGATTGTTACATCAGCTCCATCTGCACACACAAACTCCATTCCCCAGAACCATCGACCAAATAAAAAAAATACAAGACCTATCACCTGATCTTTCATGAACACAAACCTCAATTAACGGTGAACTATCTCTCTTAGCTATACATTAATTGATGACACCAATGCTTTACTACTGAACACATGCTATTCTGTTTATAATTCTCGATCATCATGCCGAGCAAAAAGCCATTCTCCACCGTTTTCTGTGACAAATTTGAACATTAGACCTCGGCTGTGCAAACTTCATAGCGTTCCATCAGAATCAAAATGCCTGGGTATTGCCGAGAGGTGAACTAACAGATTGAAGCCAGAGCTCATTTTAAAAAGAAATGATGTCAGAAAGGGCATGCCTACTCTCCAGCTACAGCATACAACCTGGGGAATTGCTGTTTTCAAATGACGCGTGATGAGTTATTGCACTGACAGCTGCTTGATGCGCTCTGAGGGTGTAGGATGAGCTCTTAAAAGAACGGTTTGGGAAATAAATCAAACGTTCGTCTTCAATTAAATGTAACCGACAAAAGACACATTTACACTGCAGGAACATTGTCAGGAGCTCAGCAACTTTCTCAGGAACTTTAGGTAAGTTCTCACTGGAGAAAACAAGGCTAATTTTAGCTCCTGGGCAGTGGTTTCCAAAAATATTTGGTGCCTGAACTTTGCAGAGGCGAATGTCACCAACAACAAACGTGTCTAATTTATGATCAGCGATTAGCGCAGTCCAAGCCACAATTATAAATTAAAATAGGATCATTTTGTTAAGTGCATCATATTAGGTATTTTATTGACGTTATTTAATATCAAGTCCTTTGAACACACACACACACATATATATATATATATATATATATATATATATATATATATATATATATATATATATATATATATATATATATATATATATATATATATATATATATTTATTATTTATTTATTTATATGTATTATATATATATATATATAATAATATAAATAAATAATAAATAATAACTATATATATATATATATATATATATATATATATATATATTATTTATTTATTTATTTATTAATTATATTATATTATATTATATTATTATACATAAAATATATGGGTTCATGGAATTTATTTTGATAAAATATAGATCAAATATTAAAATAATGTGCTGTTACACCATAGGAAAATAATCAATGACAGCCTTCTTATAATATTAGAAACCACAAACTGTGTCAGAAGACTTAAATATACTAAATATCTCTGATACTGGAGACTCCTTCCATAAATGTTGAATAGACATCTCCTCACAGAGATATAATTATGTGGACCATCCACCATGCAAGTCCCTGTGTAATGTAATGTATTCACATTAATATTCATTTAGCTTGCAGCCAAACAACTGTCAGAGCTGCTGTTATAGAAAATGAATCAACATTTTGATTCTGACCATCAGAATCGACCCATCCTAATCCTCTCACACATGCGATTATAAAGATAAACACATAAACCCCTCACAGGCCTTGAGGATACTGAGCAGGTTTTCCCCATCACCCGTCTGGATCAATGCAGGGTTATCAGAGTTTAATCGGGGCAAAGGGGTTTGACTGGAGCTCTCAACTGAAGGTCAATGGGCTGAACGTGATTGCGCCAGCAGGTGCACAGGTAGGTAACACCTGCTCCTAACGAGCTCATTAGCTAAACCTCAGCTCTTGGCATGCAAGTAGAACAGCTGGGAGTGAAATGATGTGATGGCGCTTGGCTGGAGACCAGGATCGGTCTGTCAAGTTACAGTGTTTGGAGTAAAATGTAGTCAGAAACGGACTTGTAGTGTTCCTTATGATTTTTGCATTATATCATGATACGTTACGATGTGGGGCAAACTATTACACACTCATACAGACACGCTTAAAGACAGATCAGCAGCTGCATTCACAATGTCTAATGCTCTACTATGTTAATACTGTGTTTCTTCTGAATACCGTACACGGTAAGTCATTTTAAGTCATCCAACCAAAAAAAAATAAATAATTCTGTCTACTTTTACTTTCTCCCTGATAGACATTTTGTGGAAACAAATGATAGTATAAACGACCCATGTTGTTTATGTTCATTACACCAGCGACTATATGGTACATGCGCCTTCGAGTCACTCCTGATGATACCTTCTTTTGTTTTTTTGGTGTGTAATATCCATTCCGTGCTATTAGTGCCTTCTATGTGACAGTTTGAGTTATTAGTACACAAGAGAGTGTTAGCTCGGGGGATTCTGGTAGCTCTCAAAGTTCAGCGGTGCTTGAAAGTTTGTGAATTTTCTGTATCTGCATAAGTATCACCTAAACATCATTAGAATTTTTACACAAGTCCTAAAGGTATACAAAAATTTGTATTTGGACATTTATTATTGAGACAAATGATCAAATATTACATGTCTGTTAATTTGAAGGTGGAATTAGAGTCAGGTGTGAGTGAGTGAGCGTCCTGTTTTATTTAAAGAACCGAGATCTGTCAACGTCTGATCTTCACAACACATGTTTGTGGAAGTGTATCTTGGCACAAAGAAAGGAGATTTCTGGGAATCTCAGAAAAAGATTTTTGATGCTCATCAGGCTGGAAAAAGTAAACAAACAAAAAAAAAAAACACAACTCAATTTCTAAAGAGTTTGGACTCCAACAATCGACCATGAGACAGATTGTGTACAAATGGAGGAAATTCAAGACCACTGTTTTCCTCCTCAGGAGTGGAGACCAACAAAGATCTCTCCAAGAGCAAGACGTGTAATAGTCCACGAGGTCACAAAGAAATACAGAGTAACTTCTAAGCAACTAAAGGTCTCTCTCATGTTGGGTACTGTTACTGTTCATGAGTCCACCATCAGGAGAACACCGAACAACAACGGTGTACATGGCAGGGTTGCAAGAAGAAAACCACTGCTCTCCAAAAAGAACATTGTTGCACATCTACATTTCAAAGATCATGTGGACAAACCAGAAGGCTTTTGGAAAAAAATGTTTTCTGGAAAGATGAGACCAAAATAAACCATTCTGGTTTAAATGAGAAGTGTTATGTTTGGAGAAAAGAAAATTGCATTCCAGCATAAGAACCTTATCCTATCTGTGAAACACGGTGGTGGTTGTATCATGGTTTGGGCCTGTTCTGCTGCATCTGGGCCTGGATGGCTTGCCATCATTGATGGAACAATGAATTCTGAATTATATCAGACATTTCTAAAGGACAATGTCAGGACATCTGTCTGTGATCTGAATCTGAATGCACACGAGTCATTCTACCAAAGAACGGTTAAAGATCACTAAAACCAAGTTAAAGTCCTGACCTTAGTCCAATAGAAATGTTGTGGAAGAACCTGAAACAAACAGTTCATGTGAGGAAACCCACCGATATCCCAGAGTTGAAGCTATTCTGTACTGAGCAACGGGATAAATTTCCTCCCAGATACCTCAAACGTTTAGTTACAGTTACTGCTACACAAGGGGGTCACACCAGATACTGAAAACAAAGGTTCACATACTTTTGTCACTCAAAGATATGTAATTTTGGATCATTTTCCTTAATAAATAAATGACCAAGTATAATATTTTCGTCTTATTTGGGTTCTTGTTGTCTACTTTTAGAACTCGGTGTTAAAATCTGATGTTTTAGGGCACATTTATGCAGAAATATAGACATTTCTAAAGGGTTCACAAACTTTCAAGCACCACTGTAGGTGTTTATAAGCAGGTTAGTCATTTCTGTATCTGTATTGACAAAAAAACTTGTACTTGGACTCAGCCTTCAGAAATGGTTGTGCTGCAGCCCTAATACTGCTAACACTGCGTCTGCAGCGCTAGAGCGTACTGATGATCAGGAACATACTGTATGTAAGACTTCTATTGGATTGAACACATTTTCTAACATCGTATGCAGACATGTGATGCACTGTGAATTCAAATGGGTGTACATATAGTTATATCTTTTTTTAACACTATTCATGCAGCGTGAGAGAGAAATACTGTATATACAGAGAGAAAGTGTAATGTGAAGGGATTTCTCGGGTGTGCGAGCGTGGCTTCATGTCCCCAGAGTATAATAAGTGTGAAATTGTGTGCGCTAGCCCATTTCACTTCCTCGACCAGCGACACTTCCTCTAAATCTTAGCTCACACAAGCACGTTGGGCATGTTTTGATAAAAACACATTATGTTTCCTCGCCTTCTCAGCTCACTTTATTAGCAGAACTCTGCACTTCATGCCAAGGAGTCGGAGAAAGAGCCAGAATAGACGCCAGTCGCTCACTCGGTTGCGATAACATTGGGAACGCAGGATGATGCCAGATAGAGAGAGGCAGTGAGCATGGGGAACGTTCTCCAGACATCAGAAGCTAGAATTTTGATGCACATAAAGAGGTCGGACAATCTTTGAGAGCTCTTTGGTTCTCAGTTGCATTTAATTCCCAGTACTGACAGAAAGCCATGGTTGTCTGGGTGGGAGGGGCATACTCTCTCCCCCCATCAATCACTAGCATCTGTGAGCTCATGTATTCGGAAGACGGCAGATAGCTCATTCCTCCAAGTGTCTTACATTGTCCTGTGATGCAGCAAAAGAAAAGATGCAGATGGTTTGCGTCACGTGTCTTAGAGGACGCATTAGGACGTGTTAGTCTTCACCCTCCCCAGTTTGGAGCTGTTGTGTGAGCTGACTGGTGTGTGGGAATTGGCAGGTGACCAAATTCGAGAGACAAATGAAGGAAAACGTATATATAATATTATAAAGTGTCTATAGGCTTATTTGTTTACTTCTGTTATTATTTACTATCATTCATGTTGTTATCATGTTGTTCCTAACTGGTTTATATTTATATATTATTGTTGCTTATATTTTGTCTACACTTGATTCTTCTTATTAGTTTTATTGCCTTTTTATTTTAGTTGTGAAGCATGTTGAGCTGCATTTTATACATGAAACATATAATAATAATAATAATAATAATAATAATAATAATAATAATATCATTGTAATATTGACAGTGAAATCGTATCAATTCAACCAGTTATAAATCTCCTCGTATATGCTCATTAACAAGACTTTTTTTTTTTTCACCAAAACGTCATCCATGTTTGTTCCAGCCCCCCCCCCAGAGCTGTAACCCGATTGGTCGGTGAGAAAAAAAGGTTGAAGTGCTACGAGCATGGTCTGTTGTGTTTTGAGTTCATCCATCCATCCATCCATCTTCTACCGCTTACTCCTTTTCAGGGTCACGGGGAACCTGGAGCCTATCCCAGGGAGCATCGGGCACAAGGCGGGGTACACCCTGGACAGGGTGCCAGTGTCGTGTCATGTTTATTTATACCCCCCTTTTGTCCAAGTCTTGTCGTGCATTTTGCCGTCAAGTTGTGCCCTTGAGTTGTGTTTTCCTGTTTCGGGTTTAAACCCTCACCTGTTGTCCTCAGTTTTAGAAACGTATATACAGTACCTCGTTGGTTTCCGCCTCTCATCGCACATTACAGAAGTCTTGATGTCACTTCTCTCTGGGCTTTTCTGAAAAGTTGTACTCGTTTGAACTGTTTGACGCTCATTTGTAACTACATCGTGAAGCTTTCAGGTAGGACATTATGAATGGGTGTAAATACAATTTATATAAAGTGTAAGCTTTCATTTTGGTCCTAGTTTGCCCCACATAACCTATTTTTATTTTCACGTCCCCTTGCTCTGAGTCCTGCCTCATCTCTCTGTCTGACCTTCTGCAGCTGCCTTCACTTGAGGCTTGACCTGCTCTATACCAGCTGTGTGAGACGCTTCATTACCCCACTGACTGCAGGCCTGGAAAACTCTGACCTTCCACCCTGCCCTTCACAACACACACACACACACACACACACACACACACACACACACACACACACAAACACACAATACAATACGTAACAACCTTCACAGGGACATGCATACTGGGTGCTCCACTTAAATGCACTAAAAACATGAATATTCATTGATATGGTGAAGTGTTCTGTAAGGAGGCAATTATTTACCATTAATGGAAGGAGTCTCCAGTGTCAGTGCTTTGTAACAGTTTATAGCTGCTATAACGTAACAGCTAACTTGTTTAACAGATGTTCAATGACATTAAATGTACCAATAACCAGATAAAAAATATGGTGTTCATGTTCAGTAAACAACAAAATATAATCGATGGCTTTATCTCAACAATCGATGTGATATAAGAGGAATAAAACACTTCAGGATGTGCTGCTATTGGGATATAATCAAACACATTTGCTTTAAAAAAATTGATTAGTATTCTCAGGTAGAATTAGTGCAGTTTTATAAGGAAATGAGCTGTAAGTTTGACTGAGCATCTCGTAGAACTGACGTTTACAACTAACGATTTCTGTACTGACTCGATAATGTAGAAGTCATCAAATAAAAATCTATAATAAAGTTTGTATTAAAAAAATATTAAGGTGCATAAAACTGTCGCACAGTACTGTGTATCAGGTAGCCGTTGAAGAACGCCTTTGACTGATGAAGACGGTGTTGAAATCACTCTCATGGCTGGGATCAGGAAGCTGTAGCAAGGTCGTGATGGACTTTTTAACAGGAAACACGACACTGTTGAGAAAATTCAGAAAGTGTTGTGGAATTCATCGAGATTGATGCTCTTTAAGAATTACTGTAAGGTGTTGTGTTCAGTCCAGCCAGCAAGCCAACCTCTTCCCACAGCTCACACCACCACACCCTCGGCAGTGTGAACCTGGCGCCCTGTCTCACCACGGACATCATTTCCTGCTCATCCCCAGGTCTATAAAAGACTCACCCTTCCATCAGCTCCCTGTTCTGCCACATTTTCCACATCCAGTATGCTCTCTTGATCTTCATGTACCCTGTTTTCTCTTGTCATGCCTATCGAAAACCTTCTTCCTGTTTGTTTCTGGTTTCTGCTCCCGTTTTGGTTTATTGATCATGTTTTCTTCTCTTCTCAATGAAATATTTCGGAAAGGGAAAGGAGGGGAGAAAAGGTAAATGAATCACATGAATATGAATCACATAAAATGAATGACATGTAAATGAATCACATGCATGAATATGAATCACATGAAAATGAATCATATGTAAATGAATCATATGTAAATGAATCACATGTAAATTAATCATATGTAAATGAATGACATGTAAATGAATCACATGCATGAATATGAATCACATGAAAATGAATCATATGTAAATGAATCACATGTAAATTAATCATATGTAAATGAATCACATGTAAATGAACCACATGTAAATGAATCACATGTAAATGAACCACATGTAAATGAATCACATGTAAATGAATCATATGAAAATGAATAAATAAAGAAAAAGCAGATCATGTTTCCCTTTCTGTTGTTAATCCACATTTTGCATTTTTATATCCGTGCTCCATCGATGAGCTTGTACACTAAACCCGGTTTTAACACTGGAGAATAAAAAGTGCAGTCTGGCATCATCTAAACACGAAAACGATGGGCTTCAATCAGACGACTGTCGGACAAACACTTGACATTCTCGACCCGAAATCCAGGCGCAAACTTCAAATCCGACGAATGCTTGTTCAAATACAAATTCATCCTGGCGATACGTGCAAACGTTTACGCATCTGTCAATTAGCTCTGTGATGTCACTACAGCAGCGTTCAGATAGCGATCCTGTCATGCCGTCATGCGGAACGTCTTGAATTGCCGATGTGAAAGGGATATGTGCTGTAGTGAAAGCAGAATTTATTTCTTGCCGTTTCGTTTCAGACGCTCCGAGAGCTGTGTATCATCATCATTCTGGGTTTCGATGCAATTTCCTAATTTCCCCTGTGTGCACTCTTCACACGAATCCAGGAGCTTCCTGTGTCGCGAACGTATTTAAAAGATGAAATTAGCACTCGGAGTCATTTATGCGGTCGGAGGGCTTTAATTAAATTCCGCTTTCAAATAAAGAGCTCACAATTAGCGCCGTAGTAACGCAGTTCTGATGAATGTGTTAATTGTATTGTTAGAGAAATGGCTGCATTGTTTCTAACACTTTTCCACACATGGGAGTTAAGAGACTGTGTTTATTTAATGGAATGTTAAAAGTACACTATATTCGATTTATCAACACCAGTGGTGACTTGGTGGTTGAGGCTCTGGGTTACTGATCGGAAGGTCGGGGGTTCAAGCCCCAGCACTGCCAAGCTTCCACTGTTGGGCCCTTGAGCAAGGCCCTTAACCCTCTCTGCTCCAGGGGTGCAGGGCCTTAAAGGCCTGTCAGAGGGATTTAAGTAGTCATGTAAATTTACATATGTAGTCACACTATTTAAAAAAAAAAAATCTTTCTACATCAGGACTTCTTCCTTCCTTGTCCACTACCGGATTGTTAAGGACCTCTGAATCAGAGTGAGAACACTTTACATTAACGTTTTCCCCACTGCATTCGGTAAGGAATAATACCTTCGGTTTTAACCATACTGTTAGAGGAAAACAAATCGACAATGTGGGCGGAGTTACTGTTACCACACCAAAGATGATCATTTTACCAAAAAGTGCACATTCCAAACAAGCTTGGATAATATTTATTAGGATAAATATTTATTAGCACTGATTATAAGGTCAACACGTTTGAGTAGGTTGAGTAGACCTGTGTCTGTATTTGCTGACCCGCTAACAAGGAGCATCTCTTTTTCCACACAGCCTGCTCGGCTTTCATCTTATTACCTGCGATGTCACAAAGAACCCAGAGAAATGACTTGAGTAGCTTTATTACAGCATGGGAGGAGCTGGAGCTGGACTACCGTAATTACTAACTTAATGCTGTTTGAGAGAGCGGAAGGATTTAATTGGCTGTTTTATGCTAACTTTGACAAACCTGTACGAGTTCCGTGTATAACACTGTCCTTGTGTGTGTGGGTGTGATAACGTACAGAAGACTGCGTTAAGGCGTGATGATGTGTGAGCTGCTCAGGGATTAAATATAACATAATAATTAGTGTTTTACAGCGAGCTGTTGCACAATGTTCTGCTGCTGATGGGCCCTGGATTACTTTGGACAAAGATCAGCAGGGGGCGCTGTGACAGTAGATTAACATGATGCTGCATTTCTGTGACAGTCATTAAAATTCCGTACGTTAAGGTTGTGAGTTTAAATCCACGGATTTTCTAGACAGCCGCTGTTGACAAAACTCTTAACTGCTCAGCTCTGTGTTTAGATTGCAGGCTTTGGATAAAAGCATCTGCCGAATGCAGTGGGCCGCCGATCCACAAGTTACGTGAATGTTTACGTGGGGAAAGTTCTGGGCGTTCTGAATCGGGACACGCACCTGCCCAAGTCAGTTTTCTGTGCTCCTTATTTAGATAAAGCAAACTACCTGTGAGTAGTTCAAGCTTTCATGGGGTACATTTTTTCTGGAGTAGACGCTTCTGAGACCTTCTAGCATCCAGACAACATTTAAACCCGAGCACTGTCCTTTAAACCAAAGAATAAATGCATTTTTCCCCAATTTTGCTGTTTAATGTCAAATGAGGTAGCAAAAGCAAAAGGCAATGTTATAATCGAAAAACAAAATCAACAACAAAAATACATTATATAGAAGAGAAAAAGATTTTAAAACAAATGAATAGAAGTCTAATACAGTGCATTGCTAATATAGTGCTGGTTTAATGTAACACCTTTTCAGCAGCACATAAAATAGCACTTGATCCAACACACACAACTATTTAGCACTTTATTTTGTGTATCAGGGGCTGATGGGTAACTGTGAGCATTTCAATGACACTACAAGGTATTACAATGGTGTGCAACTGCTGAGTAGAGCTTAAGTCAGTAGTTAAGTCTGAGGTCTATGGAAGTCCAGAAAGGTTCTTTATTTCTATCTATCTATCTATCTATCTATCTATCTATCTATCTATCTATATCTATCTATCTATCTATCTATCTATCTATCTATCTATCTATCTATCTATCTATCTATCTATCTATCTATCTGTCTATCTATCTATCTATCTGTCTGTCTGTCTGTCTGTCTGTCTGTCTGTCTGTCTATCTATCTATCTATCTATCTATCTACAGTATCTATCTATCTATCTATCTATCTATCTATCTATCTATCTATCTATCTATCTATCTATCTATCTATCTATCTATCTATCTATCTATCTATCTATTATCTACATATCTATCTACTATCTATCTATCTACTACTATCTATCTATCTATCTATCTATCTGTCTGTCTGTCTGTCTATCTATCTATCTATCTATCTATCTATCTATCTATCTATCTATCTATCTATCTATCTATCTATCTGACTGTCTATCTATCTATCTATCTATCTATCTATCTATCTATCTATCTATCTATCTATATCTATCTATCTATCTATCTATCTATCTATCTATCTATCTATCTGACTGTCTATCTATCTATCTATCTATCTATCTATCTATTACTATCTATCTATTCTATCTATCTATATCTATCTTATCTATCTATCTATCTATCTATCTATCTATCTATTTTCTCTACACTCTACACACTCTTATCTCCCTTATCTCTTCTGTTTACTCTACTATCACTACTTACTCTACTACTTTATCTACTTCTTTACATCTATCTACTATCTTCTATCTTATTACATTTTTTCTATCTGTTATCTCTCATCTCATCTCTCCTACTGCTTTTCTACTCTTTTCTTCTAACTTTCTCTCCTTCTTATCTCTACTCTGCTGTCTCTATCTCTTCATCACTACTTTTCTATCTATCATCTTCTATTTCACTACTTCTCTGTTCTACTTCATCTATCGTACATATTCCTATCATATTTATCTACACTCTACTACACTATATATCTCTACTATATCTATCCATCCATCCATCATCAATTGTTCGTCAGTGCTAGACTATTTCCAAATTAGTGTCTAACAAAAGGAAACACAGAAATCTGGAATTACACCACAGTGAACATTATAGTGTGTCATGTAATATCAGAGAAGGACTATAGTACATTTCCCATCAGGCACTACACCATGCCACACGTCTCATTCACCTGTTTCATGTTTAGCTCATTAGCACTGGTGTGTGTGTGTGTGTGTGTGTGTGTGTGTATGTGTATATATATATATATACACATATATACACAAACTCTGTTTCAAACCCGTGACCTTGGGGCTATAATCCTGTACCTCCACTAATATTCGGTTAACACACTCTCTGATGTATAGGAAACGTGTTGTTTTTTCCGCATTATTGTTCAGCACCTCGAATAACAGTTGATGTACGTTTGCGACAGAAATTAGCTTTTCGGAGTCAGTGTTTCATTTCTTTTCGATTTTGCAGAATTAAATTAATCTCAAGCAGAGACTCACAGAGCGCATAAGACGACGGACATTTACACAGAGTCTCAGACCCTATTAAGAGTGTGAAGTGTAAACGAAGATGGAGATGCCTGATGGAACAAAAACAAAAAAAAAAAACTAAGACAAACACCATATACAAACACACTGCACACATCAGGAAGCGTGAAGTTCGTTTCAAAATGATAGAACAGAAGCAAATATTCATGACTGTTTGACGTGTATGAATTTTTACTCAGGATAGACTAGAGGCTCTGTGAGTAATGATGATGTCATCAGGGGGAGCTGTGAGGAAGATGAACGCAGGCATGTAACAACCGTGTGTGTGTGTGTGTGTGTGTGTGTGTGTGGGGTACAGAGTTGTTAGTCAGTGCTCTGCCTCCACTCACTCCTCTACCATTACCTCATATTTTCCTTTCACTTTCTTCCTACCTTCCGTCATTTTGTCTCTTTTACCTCTCTTACTCTGACTCAGACTTCTCCAGCTTCCTTCATCCTTTCTGTCTGTTTTCACTCTTGCACCCGTTCCGACATTTCTCGCTCTCTATCATTTTGGATGAACAATGTTTGGAAAAAAAAAAAAGAAAAGAAAGAAAAGAAAGAAAAGAAGCCATTTCATCGAGTCTATCTGTATCTCAGTGACTCTATTTTTCCCCAACAGAGAGCAGCTCAGTTTCGGTAGCGGATCCTCTCTTGAGGTTTATCCACAGCACACTCGTATATGTCAGTGATTTGGCTGGAGGCAGCCCATTGAATCAGAAATTAGCTACCGGTCTATTATAATGTTATCCTCCGCAAGGGGAGATCTTTCACACAGTTTGAATTTGAATCTCCGTATGACACAAATTGTTTAAAAAAACAACAACAAAAAAAACCCAACAACAATTGTCTCAAAAGTGCAGAACGCTTACGTGAAACGGACACGCGTGTATTCTGTTTTATTCTTTAACCTCGTAACAACTGAACCTTAATTCAGAATGAATATATACTGTATATACGTATTTATAACGTGGTCTGTCTGAATACTTCATTCTGATTGGCTGGAAGGTGTGCGATCAAAGCGGATAATGCACAGGTAGTTCCAGTCAGGTTAATCACTGTTCTAAATTCATGCGCAGCCTATAAACAGTTGTAACCGTAGTAACAGACAGATCCAGTTCCATACAGTAGATAAACTCACAGCTCTTCATTATTAGAGATGCGGCAAGGACGCCGGTAATTCTCACAATCTCCCCTCTCTCTCTCCCTCTCTCTCTCTCTCTCTCTCTCTCTCTCTCTCTAATAACTGTGCTATAATTCATCCAAATAAATTGAATCCTACCGCACTACTTTATTTCTGTGGATGATTTAGTGCAGGCGGAATTCTAGATCTAACGACCCGTATATCAAATAAGTCAAGAAAATGAACTGTTATTTTTATCCTTTCAGTCAAATTTTGCGCTGCAAACATCAATAACAGCTTTAAGTTGTCAGTGCGGGCAAGTGACCACGGTGTAAGTGAAATAATCCACAGGTAGGTTTGCGTTACACGATTATAATGCACTCCGCTCGGCGTCACAGCCTCATTACCACCTCTGGTGTGTGTTAGTTTTCTAATAATTTAACGACCCATCGTCGATTATTCCTTACATACAGGATATTATTTAACGATTAGAATTAATCATGAATATTATCTGACGTATAGACTGGTGAGCTATACCACAGGTTCACAAACTTTTCCAGGGCAAGGCCCCCCCAAATGGCATTAACATTTGACCGAGGCCCCCTTTTGCAAGATGTCTTTAAAACATATTAAAAATATAGACTTCTGAACATATCCCCCCCCCTTTTTAAATTTATTAATAATTACATCTTACATCTAGACTGGCACCCTGTCCACGGATTGGCTCCAGGTTCCCCCGTGACCCTGAAGAAGTAGTAAGCGGTAGAAGATGGATGGACATTTTACATCTTTACATTACATTACTTTAGGAATTGATTGTGTGTGTGTGTGTGTGTGTGTGTGTGTGTGTGTGTGTGTGTGGTTGTCTGAGAGTGACAATTTATTTTTCACACCAAATTGTTAAGACCCCCCGGGCGCCCCCTGGTGGCCCCCAAGGGGGTCGCAGCCCCCACTTTGAAAACCACTGAGCTGTATGCATCATTACTTCTTGATATGCAAAGGGGTAGTGCAGTATATCAAAGCGTTATTTGAATATTAATGTACTGATAATTTCTTGCACCTTATAGTAAAGTGTTATTCATAGTGCGAGAGGATATGTAGAGGTGCAATGGTCAATTTTTTGTTGGTTTTTAAATCTTTTGAAGTCTTTTTTTTTTATTTATTTATTTTTTTTAAAATAATCTGGAAGATAAGTAATAATAAAACAAGATAATAATAATAATAATAATAATAATAATAATAATAATAATAATAATAATAATAATAATAATAATAAAAAAGCACACATCTGTTTGGAAAACTGCATTACAGACCAGAATGCTTGTCTGTGTTTGTCATTTTATAGACACTCCCCAATGCTCTTTTACTCCGCCCCATCTCAGACCGACATCAGTTAGTGCCCAGCGCAGCCAGATAATTCAGTGAGAGGAAGAAAAAAAAAAACTTCGTGCTTTGAAAAAAAAAAACTTTAAAATCAGTAATAAAACCAGAACAAGCACTGGCAGTGATTTTTTATTGAGTAATCACTGTAGGCGGGCTGTTCAGATGCTTCGGTTTCAGAGAGTGAATTTTCAGAACTGGTGTCAGAAGCCTGATCTCTAGTCATCTCTATCCAATTATACAGGATCTCTCTCTCTCTCTCTTTTTTTTTTTTTTTTTTTCGTTTGTCTTCCTCTTAGTTTCTCTCTCTCTCTCTCTCTCTCTCTCTCTCTCTCTCTCTCTCTCCCTACCTACCTCTTTCACTCACTTTCTTCATTGTTATGTCTTTTGATGATTTTGGCTGTAATTCTCCTCCAGAGACAATGACTTCTTTTTTGCTGCTCTGAATATTCATGCGCCTCTCTGCCTCCTGCGATCTCCATGGAAACGGATTCCTGCGTGTCTCTGCGTGGGCGTGAACACTCAGATCTCCTCAGTCAAAAGAAAAAAAAACACTACTGTATGTTTATTAAAGGTTTAAGCAACATGTGAGATAGTATCTATGATATAATGTGTAAGAAAGAACACACTCTGAAGTGCTGCGGTGTCAGAGAGTAGTGGATGAGGTGTCGGGTGTGATCTATTATCCCACATCGCTGCTAAATTCAGGATTCTTGTCGGCTGTTGTTAACGCACTCATTCTAATACGTTGTTGTTTCTATAGTGACAGCTCATTCACAGGTACAGTAGGCTCTCGAAATGAACGCATTTACAAACGGATGTAATCGTTGACATGGCGGAGTTTCTGTAACGAGACGTTTCTTGAACATTTATGGAAGGAGTCTCCAGTGGCAGCGCTTTGTAACTGTCAGAGGTAAAGCTGTAACTTTAATGTTCAGACATGTTCAGGATTGAGGAGTTTACGCTTTGCAGGTTTGAGGGTAGTATCTTCCAGTGAGAAAAAGACCCTCGTGAGGGAACGACCGCTATAGCTGCGATCACGTAAGTGAGAACAGGAACTCACTGGTTTCATGGACAAGTTGCACATCATTAATGTATCCAGAAATGGATAAAAAGTACCACATGCCATTCTTTAATAAAGTTAAATTGCAGTTGTTAGAATATTGCTGTGTATATTCAGGTTGTGCTGTTATAGGAAAATCAACTTCAGGGTAGTAACAGTAACTCCACTTCATCGCACCACCCGGTTGTTGATTATTTTCCTATAAAAGAATAATATAAAGTGTCTTATTCTTGAATAAGGAGACTGGTGCTATGGTGGTGTACTGCTGCAAATATTTAAGATGATTAGCAGTTTCATGAGTCCTGCATGCTTGGATTAGTGGATCAAATATTTCAGAGTGCAAAACAGTGCAGGGTTAAAAAAAAAAGAAAGAAAGAAAGTGATGCACTGAGCTGGAACTCGGGGTATTATTTCCGCTCTGAGGCGCTGTGGGTGGCTAACGAGGCCATGCTGCTGGTGCAAGTGTAAGACAGGTCATCCATCACCAGGTTTGCATGAGGTCCTTGTTTTACGGTCATACTCTTCAATTTCCCATCATGCTCTCCATCTGTCTGCATCCCTCAGGTAGGTGGTGTGGGCTGTGTCTCTGTTTCTGAACGCAAAATTTTTACAGCTTAACCCAGCATACGCTGATCAGATGGGAATACTGGTGTGTCTAATGAATTTCCTGCTTTTAAATACACTGATCAGACATAACATTAAACCCACGGACAGGTGAGGTTAATATAATTAATTAAAGCGTTGCAGTGGCACCTGTCAAGAGGATACATTAGGCAGCAAGTGAACAATCAGTTCTCGAAGTTGATGTGTGGGCAAGCGTAAGGATTTGAGCGACTTTGACAAGAGCCAAATTGTGATGGCTAGACGACTGGGTCAGAGCAGCTCCAAATCAGGAAGTCTTGTCTAGTGTTCATGGTATGCAGTGGCTAGTACCTACCAAAGGTGGTCCAAGGAAGGACGACTGGTGAACGCCAACAGGGTCATGGGTGACCAAGGCTCACTGAAGAATATGGGGTGTAAAGGCTAGTCCGTCTGGTCCAATCCCACAGAAGAGCTACTGTAGCTCAAATTGCTGATAATGTTCATGCTGGCTATGATAAAAAGGTGTTAGAACACACATCTAATCCTAACCTCGTTAACCAAAAGAAAAACATTTAGCCTCAGGACGCAGTGACGCAAGAACCCTCCTCTGTCGAGTTGATGCTATTTTACTCAATTTCTGAATTAAAAAAATTCAATTTGTCACTATTATAACGTGTGAACATATCACCTATAGTATGTTAGATTAAAAACAATTGTAACATTGCGATATCACTATGCTTTCATTGGAGCTTATCAACATCTGAGACTAGTTTGTAGACTGCTAGCATCACCTTACCGCTAGCCTTGTTTCACATTTCTCACTCATCCACCATCATGTATGAAGGCGAATATGCCGGTTGTTTCTCTACCTTTGAGTGCGGATGAGAACACGCTCGAGTTAAACATGGTGCAGTTAGAATTGGGGAAACATCCGCTAGCTGCATTAGCGAAGAACTGCGCTAGATTAATCTTGGTAAATGGTAAATGTGCACTTATATAGCACTTTTATCCAAAGCGCTTTACACTGTGACTCATTCACCCATTCACACACCAATGGTAGCAGAGCTGCCATGCAAGGCGCTAACTTGCCCAACTTGGGGTTCAGTGTCTTGCCCAAGGACACTTCGGCATGTGGTCACCCGGGCCGGGAATCGAACCGCCAACCCTACGATTAGTGGACAACCCACTCTACCAACTGCGCCCAGCCGCCCCTAATCTTGTGCTATCACCCACAAATCTAAGGTAAACATGGACTGGTATGGCATGGTACTATCACTCCCAGCACCTCTATGATGTGTTTTTCTGTGCAGGGACCGTGCACCCAGGACGTATCCAGCCCAGATTTCCATCACTCCAGCACCAACACAACACAGATTTTGGCTGCAGCAGCAGCGGAAGGTGCGGGCAGGACCCCGGGTGAGGACCTCTCCCCCTCCGCCACAACCATTCTTTGAGACCTCCACCAGCTTCGGCCCTCTCTGTGAGACCAAACCCAATGCCGTGATCATCGGAGACTCCATTGTTCAGAACGTCTGACTAGTCACAGACCAGTCAGAGTGCCCATGCTGACCCCTGTCCAATGCAAGGCATGTTAGCATTAGAACCATGGAGCAAAGGAACAAGGTGGCTTGATCTGATGAATCACGTTTTTTTTTTCATCATGTGGACGGCCGGGTGCATTGCTTACCTGGGGAAGAGATGGCACCAGGATGAGCTATTTGAAGAAGGCAAGCTGGCAGAGGAAGTGTGATGCTCTGGGCAATGTTCTGCTGGGAAACCGTGGGTCCTGGCATTCATGTAAATGTTACTTTGATATATATCACTTATCTAAACATTGTGCAGACCAAGACCCTAATGGACCACCTCACAACTTACAGGACTTAAAGGATCTGCTGCTTGGTGCCAAATACCACAACACACCTTCAGAGGTCTTCTGGAGTCCATGCCTTGATGGGTCAGAGCTGTTTTGGAGACACAATGGGGACCTGCACAATATTAGGCAGGTGTTATGGCTGATCAGTGTATACAGTGGTGCAAAAGTATGTGGTCCTTTAGTGGTTTTTAGTGGCTTTTAGTATCCAGTATGACTGCCTTGTGCAGAAATAACTGCAGATAAACTTTTAAGGTAACTGTTGATCAGTCCTGCACATCAGTTTGGAGGAATTTTAGCCCGTTCCTCAGTCCAGAACAGCTTCAACTCTGGGATGTTGGTGGGTTTCCTCACATAAACTGCTTGCTTCAGGTTCTTCGACATTTCTATTGGATTAAGGTCAGGACTTTGACTTGGCCATTCCACAACATTAACTTATTAACATTATTCTGCTTTAACCATTCTTTGGTAGAACAACTTGTGTGCATAGGGTTGTTGTCTTGTTGCATGACCCACTTTCTCTTGAGAGTCATTTAATGGACAGACGTCCTGACGTTTTCCTTTAGAAATCACTGACATGATCCAGAATTCACTGTTCCATCAATGATGGCAAATCGTCCTTTCCCACATGCAAAAAAATAGGCCAAAAACCACGATACTACCACCACCATTTTTCACAGATGGGATAAGGTTCTTATGCTGGAATGCAGTGTTTTCTTTTCTCCAAGTATAACCCTTTTCATTTAAACCAAAAATCATCAATCCACAAAATATTCTTCCAGTAGCCTTCTGGCTCGTTCACATGATCTTTAGCAAGTTGCAAACGGGCAGCAATTTTCTTTTTGGTGAGCGGTGGATTCCTCCTTGCCACCCTGCCATGCACACCATTGTTGTTCAGTGTTCTCCTGATGGTGGACTCATGAACATTAATATTAGCCAATGTTAGTTGCTTAGAAGTTACCCTGGGTTCCTTTGTGACCTCGTGGACTAGTACACAACTTGCTCTTGGAGTGATTTTTGTTGGTTGACCACTCCTAGGGAGGGTCACAATGGTTACTCATAAATTTCCTCCATTTGTACCTAATCTATCTGATTGTTTATTAGTGGCGTCTAAACTCTATAAAGATGGATTTTGTAAACTTTTCCAGCCTGAGAAGCTTCAACAACTCTTTTTCCGAGGTTATCAGAAATCTCATCGCCATGATACACTTCCACAAACATGTTGTGAAGATCAGACTTCGATAGATCCTCGCTCTTGAAATAAAACAGGGCGCTCACTCACCCCTGATCATTATCCCATTGACTGCAAACACCTGACTCAAATTAGTAATATTTATGCAGATACATAGGAAATTCTAAAGGGTTCACAAACTTTCAAGCACCACTGTATTTCCACATATATATTTTTTTACTTCAGGATGGACTTAGACACTTTCTTCAGTAGCATGCACAGCACAGCATTATCCACTAATTTTGAATATACTCATGTTGCATCATGGAGAAGCTTCTAGAAGAGTCTGTACCCACTTTCTTTCTACCATTCATGTATTCAGTCATTCATTTTCATTCAGCTATAATGATGCTGATTCAATCTAAACACACACACAAACAAAAATATCAGTGATTCATTTTCACACACAGTAGGCTACCAAAAAGTATTTCATAACTCTTGTAATCTTATTTAAAAAGAGCAACGATTCATCTCTTTTCATTTTATTTCATGTTTTTTTTTTATTCGCACACTACTCACGTGTTGCTTTCAGCCTGCAGAATCAAACACCAGAGCTTATCTTTTGAAGGCAGGAAGTGTTTTTATGAAACGTTGCATTCGCAAGATCACAGTTTATTTTTCTTAACGCTTGAACCCACCTGCTATTTGTCATGTGAAAAGAAGCCGCAGGCACGTGCTTCCTGTCTGCCTGATCCGGAATGGAAACTATCTGATTAATATGGCAGCTGATGATAATTGCGTTCACGCAAGCTGATGGAATTATAATATAAATAAAAACAACGAGTTTTTATTAAACATTGGCAAGGCTTTTTTTATTTTTGGTTTTCCTCATATCTTAGTGAATTATAATCTCTGATATAGTAAGACCGGTGGTGAGGAACGTGAAGTAAACGACTAATACGTCTTGCCTTTTATATTTGTTGCGCAATAAAACATGCAAGGCAGTGTTGTTTTAGCAGCAGATACACAGAGACGAAAATGCACTTACATAAAAGCTTCATTATGAAACCTTGGACATAAATCCAATAGGTAAAGCAAAATCATCGCGAGCGAACAGACAAAGGTCAGGTGATGTACAAACAGTACAAACTGGGCTAAGCAAGAGCAAAAACAAAGAAATCCAATAGAGGATCAAGGCTTGGTGCCAACTGGTACACAAACACTGAGTGTATACTTGGTAATGGGATAAGAGTCCTTAAATACTATGGTTGTGTGAATGAGTCCAGGTGTTTGTGATCATTAATCAGGTGATTTGAATGTGTGTGATGGGAGTTGGTCTGTGGTGGCCATGTTTGTAGGCCGTGTGGTGTTATGGGAGTTGTAGTTAGATACCGATTCTGGTGTTGATATGACACAGTACTGTGTTTTTGTTTTAGTAGCATTATGTTTTAGCAACAGTATTGTTTTTGCAGTAGTATAATTGTCGTGTTCTTGTTTTTGCTTTGTTTTAATAGTACTATTAATCTAGCAGTAGTATAAGTGTTTTGTTTTAATAGTAGTATTGTTCTAGCCACAGTATTGTTCTAGCAGTGTTATAATTGCTTTGTTCTAGCAGGAGTATTGTTCTTGCAGTATTATAATTGCTTTGTTCTAGCAGGAGTATTGTTCTTGCAGTATTATAATTGCTTTGTTCTAGCAGGAGTATTGTTCTAGCAGTGTTATAATTGCTTTGTTCTTGCACGAGTATTGTTCTTGCAGTATTATAATTGCTTTGTTCTAGCAGGAGTATTGTTCTAGCAGTGTTATAATTGCTTTGTTCTTGCACGAGTATTGTTCTTGCAGTATTATAATTGCTTTGTTCTAGCAGGAGTATTGTTCTTGCAGTGTTATAATTGCTTTGTTCTAGCAACAGCATTGTTCTAGCAGTGTTATAATTGCTTTGTTCTAGCAGGAGTATTGTTCTAGCAGTGTTATAATTGCTTTGTTCTAGCAGGAGTATTGTTCTAGCAGTGTTATAATTGCTTTGTTCTAGCAGGAGTATTGTTCTAGCAGTATTATAATTGCTTTGTTCTTGCAGGAGTATTGTTCTTGCAGTAGTATAGTTGTATTGTTCTAGCAGGAGTATTGTTCTTGCAGTATTATAATTGCTTTGTTCTAGCAGGAGTATTGTTCTAGCAGTGTTATAATTGCTTTGTTTCAGCAACAGTATTGGTCTAGCAGTAGTATAGTGGTGTTGTTTTAGCTGTATTATAATTTTTCTAGGAACAATATTGTGTTTTTGTTTTCGCAGCAGTATTGTTGATTTCTTTTCGCAGCAGTATTGTTGATTTCTTTTCGCAGCAGTATTGTTCTAGTATTATAATTGCTTTGTTCTAGCAGTGTAGTTGTTTTGTTAAATGGCGCACTTATATAGCGCTTTTATCCGAAGCGCTTTACACTGTGTCTCATTCACCCAATCACACACCAATGGTAGCAGAGCTGCCATGCAAGGTGCTAACTTGTCATCGGGAGCAACTTGGGGTTCAGTGTCTTGCCCATGGACACTTCAATATGGAGTCATCTGGGCCGGGAATCGAACCGCCAACCCTACGGTTAGTGGACAACCCGCTCGACCACCTGATCCACAGCAGCAGTATAGTTGCTTTGTTTTAATAGCAATACTGTTGTTATGTGTTAGTGGCCGTATTATTCTAGCAGAAAAAAAACTGTTTATTTTTCTTTTCTTTTTTTCTCTGCAGAAGTGTTTAAAGGTCCTGAATGGCTCTTTGAGATGGTGACCTGAATGGGAGAGAAAAAAAAAGGAAAGCTAGAGAGAGGGAAATAGAAAGAGGGTTGTCACATTAGCTGCGTGACTCAGCAGATGTTTTTTATTTTCAGGTATAAAGAAAGACCTTTGAGAGTCCCTGTTCCCCTGCACCACCCCTGCCATCTCTTCTTCGTGTGTGTGTGTGTGTGTGTGTGTGTGTGTGTGTGTGTGTGTGTGTCCGTGTCCATTATAAAAAGAAAACAACTCACCTCAAAGGAAGTGCCTGAGGGTGAAGGAGGGAGAGATGATAAAACAGAATTCAGTTATTATATGAATTTAAACAGCTGTGGATCTTATTTATGATGGTGTCTGGAGAGGCATTACTACATCCCTACAGCTATTTTCACAAACATTCCTCTTATCTCCAGATCTGCTGTCTTACTGAAACAATACTGAAATATACAATGTGCGTGGATTTCTTTTAGAAATAAACAGTTTGGAGCTACGGTGATGAGTGAAAATGAAAATGCCCCGGGTTTTTAATCTACGTAGCACTAAAATTGTTTAAGTAACATACCGTACATGCACTCATTAGATCAGACATTTGATTAGATTCTTATTAAGCAAGTACTGTGATTATCTTAGCTGCCGTGTAAACACATTAATATCTTAGTTAAATCGAGTCCAGAATGGTCACAGTAAGCATGTTTCCAGACCTACATTTTATCAGCTTGTTTTTCTATAATATGCTCTGGCTTGTTCATTTTTTTCATCTTCACTGCATCTTCCTCTTCAAGCTCTTTAGCCCGGTCAGAGTCACTGAGGAGCTTTACAACGTTTATTTTGGGAACACTGGGAGTGAGGCAGGAATACATCCTGGATGGGACGCCGGTCCATCGCAGGGCACCATACATACTCATTCAAATTTAGGGGCAATTTACTGTTTCCAATACGACAAGTGTCATGGGAGGTTGGAAGAATCTGGAGAACCTGGAAGAAACCTACATGGCGAGAGCTGGAGCTGTGAGGCGGCAACACTACTCAATGCACCAGCATGCCACCCTACAGTCATATAATTCAGTGTACACATCAAAATGTGAGAGATTAGTGACATATATACATTCAATGCTAGGTGTACACAGATAGATAGATACAGTGGTGTGAAAAAGTGTTTGCCCCCTTCCTCAATTCCTGTTCCTTTGCATGTTTGTCAGACTTAAGTGTTTCGGAACATCAAACCAATTTAAACAATAGTCAAGGACAACACAAGTAAACACAAAATGCAATTTGTAAATGAAGGTGTTTATTATTAAAGGTGAAAAAAATCCAAACCATCATGGCCCTGTCTGAAAAAGTGATTGCCCCCTAACACCTAATAACTGGTTGGGCCACCCTTAGCAGCAACAACTGCAAACAAGCGTTTGCGATAACGTGCAATGAGGCTTTTACAGCGTCCTGGAGGAATTTTGGCCCACTCATCTTTGCAGAATTGTCCTAATTCAGTTACATTAGAGGGTTTTCGAGAATGAACGGCCTTTTTAAGGTCATACCACAAAATCTCAATAGGATTCAGGTCAGGACTTTGGCTAGGCCACTCCAAAGTCTTCATTTTGTTTTTCTTCAGCCATTCGGTGGTGGACTTGCTGGTGTGTTTAGGATCATTGTCCTGCTGCAGAACCCAAGTTCGTTTCAGCTTGAGCACCGACGACAGATGGTCGGACATTCTCCTTCAGGATCTCTTGGTAGACAGCAGAATTCATAGTTCCTTTTATCACGGCAAGTCTTCCAGGTCCTGAAGCAGCAAAACAGCCCCCAACCATCACACTACCACCACCATATTTTACTGTTGGTATAATGTTCTTTTTATGAAATGCAGTGTTCCTTCTATGCCAGATATACTTGGACACACACCTTCCAAAGAGTTCCACTTTTGTCTCATCGGTCCACAGAATGTTGTCCCAAAAGTCTTGGGGATCATCAAGATGTGTTGTGGAGAAAATGAGATGAGCTTTGATGTTCTTTTTGCTCAGCAGTGGTTTTCTCCTTGGAACTCTGCCATGCAGGCCATTTTTGCCCAGTCTTTTCCTGATGGTGGAGGCATGAACGCTGACCTTAACTGAGGCAAGTGAGGCCTGCAGTTCTTTGGACGTTGTTGTGGGGTCTTTTGTGACCTCTTGGATGAGTCGCCGCTGCGCTCTTGGGGTAATTTTGGGCGGCCGGCCACTCCTGGGAAGGTTCACCACTGTTCCATGTCTTCGCCATTTGTGGATAATGGCTCTCACTGTGGTTCGCTGGATTCCCAAAGCTTTGGAAATGGCTTTATAACCCTTTCCAGACTGATAGATCTCAATTACTTTCTTTCTCAATTGTTCCTGAATTTCTTTGGGTCTCGGCATGATGTGTAGCTTTTAAGGATCTTCTGGTGGACTTTACTGTGTCAAGCAGCTCCTATTTAAGTGATGCCTTGATTGTGAACAGGTGTGGCAATAATCAGGCCTGGGTGTGGCTAGAGAAATTGAGCTCAGGTGTGGACAACCACAGTTATAGTATGTTTTAACAAGGGGGGCAATCACTTTTTCACACAGGGCCATGATGGTTTGGATTTTTTTTCACCTTTAATAATAAACACCTTCATTTACAAATTGCATTTTGTGTTTACTTGTGTTGTCCTTGACTATTGTTTAAATTGGTTTGATGTTCCGAAACACTTAAGTGTGACAAACATGCAAAGGAACAGGAAATGAGGAAGGGGGCAAACACTTTTTCACACCACTGTAGATAGATAGATAGATAGATAGATAGATAGATAGATAGATAGATAGATAGATAGATAGATAGATAGATAGATAGATAGATAGATAGATAGATAGATAGATAGATAGATGGATGGATGGATGTACTTTATTGATCCACAAGCGGGCATTTGGGAAGTTACAAGCTTTGAAAAAAAGTCATGATTCAGTCATGATGGACATAGAAAAACAGAATTTTTGATTTGTCAAGTTACTTTGTTAATCCCGTGCACTCTCCTGCAAAGAAAGCCTTGACCATGATTTGAAGGATAAGCTGACCAAACACTCATCAAATATATATATATATATATATGGCACAGACGACATTCATATGAATGTTTAGGCAACGTGGTATTGCTGCCGTTAATCTCTCCATTCCTCTTCTCCTGCATGGGGGCCTCAGAATTTCTATTATGCCACTATTAATACTAATATTCTTCATAATAAGGAAGCTTCTGCTACAGTATTTGCATGTATACTGTATAATTTTTTTTTTCTTTAAAAGAATCCTAGCAGTCTTTGTTGACAAATTACTTTCCAAATGACCGCTACATCATTTCTGCCACCTGCCACGACTGACAAAAGCCTGACAAAGTTCTTTGATGGGATTGGATTGTAGCTGCTATGGCATTAATATTTTTGTCTAGACAAAGCAGCCTTCAAAACAATGTACTATAGTGACTGACAGAATAAAAGAAAGGAAAAAAAATGCAGCAGCCAATAAAGAATATCAAGAAAACATGGTAATTCTCTCTCTCTCTCTCTCTCTCTCACTCTGTATATATATATATATAATAAAAAAAATAGTTTTATAACTTGTACTTTTGTACCTATGTGATGTTTCTTGTCTGTACTATGCGCTGTAACCTTGGGTGCCTTTAATGCACTTTTTAAATGAAACATGGCTAATCAAGTCGATAAAGAGGTATTCTGTGAATAGACTGACCTACGGTACACCCTGTATCTTTTTTTTTTTTTTTTTTTACAGCTTATTACTGCAGCACATTTGGGGAAATAATACTGAACCTCATGCTGGTCAAAGTTACACTCATAAATAACAGCACTGGAACTCATTACTCAGACTCCAGAGAAGAACTTCAGAAAAAGCCTGGAATTGGGTGTCATTTTTGGCCCTCAGTTGTTAGTTTCAAGATAATTATAGTCATAAAGAAACAAATATTTGCACTATAAATAGGAGACTTGTGTACGGACAAAATTCACATTTGGCAAATTACAGCTGCTAACAAACATGCCTTTAACTAGCGAAACAGAATCATAATTACATTGTGTGTAACCGAGAGATGCTTCTGCTATACTCCAATTCCACAGCACATGTGTAGCGCCTTAAACAATGCTTAGTACAAATAGTTCAAATAGAAAATATGTAGAACATGATTAAGCCATTGGCTCAGCACATGTCTATTATGTGGCTGAGAAGCCCTGTTTGGAAAATCCGATCTAGAAAGCTTGGTTGTGTTTACATGGGCCTCCTGTTAGTCATTTAATAGACACTTGGAAATCAGCTTGAAATCTGCAAACATCCAGCGCATCCAGATAATTCTCCTGTGAGCAAAACAATCACTCAGAAACATAAAGACTAAACATTACCGGTGCTACAATGAGGAGTAATTTATCTGGTGGGGAAGAGGATAAATCAGGATGCAGAATATCCCGTGTTGTTCTTGGACCTGTATATATAGGCAATCTGTATTATAAAACTCTGAACTGTTTGGAAGGCTGACTTTACATAAGACTTCAAGTAAATACGTATTCTTTATCACGAAGAAAAAAGGACTTTTGATTGTCGTAGCGTCCTAATTTGGGCTGCGTCCCAAACCGCGGACTTACCTACTGTATAGTAGCGAGATACACGTATATCTCTTACTATATAGCAGGTAAGTACGCCATCTGAGCAGGTAAGTACGCGGCTCTCTGGTTTTTGCAGTCAAACGGTTGAGCACTGCTGTGTGTGTACGTGTCCCATCGCAGAACGCGGTGAAAACTCTCACACGATGTTAATAGTGTGATTAAGGTGTGTACGTGTCTGTTACGCACGTCGATAATGCGAGTAAAACAGGAATACTCGACACGTCTTCATCTCGTTTGTGTTTACTTCGAGTATGACTTTAATCGGATTAAGGTGCTCAATAATCTCTGTTTACATGCTAGTTTCTTAATCGGAGTATCTTAATCTTAATCGGGTTCATATGGCAATATTGTTGTCTGTGTAAATGTCCTGGTGTGTGAGGTCAGTACCAACAAAGACCCACGACGCTCCTGTCTGCGGTTCATAACCCGACAGTGTAACGAGGTTATTCTAATTAAAAACATTAACCATGATTTAAAACGGTGCTGGACCTCACACCACTGAGGCGTTTATTCCACATGCCTCGGCATCAGCAAGCCCAGAAGGGAGTTATTTGTTTGATAGATCCTTTGTTATATGTTTCCGAGACATTTCTAAAATCGCTGTAGTCATCGCTGGAAGGATGTAACAGATCACAGTGGCAAGAAACACTCACAGAGACTGAGTGAATACGGATTTTTACATTTTTTTTATAGTTCCTCTTTATTGATATACGTCTCCAGGCCATTAGAGTAAGATGGACATCCGTAGTGTGACACGGTAATTGGTCATTACTGATGGAGCTTTTACATACTGACCGGTAATGTATTCCACTGACATCTTTTAACTTTAGACCACAGTGCTGCATGAGTCACTGCATATTCGTTTATACTCAGGAATTTTGGTTCATACAGTAAGTATAATCTTTCGAACACTAAGTGCCAGCGTTTATGCGTCACATTAATGTTCCATTATTTATTGTATTAATTAATATTAATGAGCCACGAACTTCAGCATTACTACACTATGCTAACAATTGGGATTAACCCAAGGCAGCATGCTGTTATAGGAAACTCATCAGCGATGAAGCAGGTGTGATGAAGCAGAGTCACTGTCACTACCCCAAAGTTGAGTATGTTCCTGTAAGAGCACGTCATGAAGTTTTACTCCGCTTATACCACAACAATTTACCAATGATTCCATTTTTTGTTTTTACTCATAAATGAATGACATTTTATCCATTTATAATGACATTTAATGTTCTAGAGCATCGTTGGTGCATTAGTTGCTGTTCATACTCACATTTGCGCAGGTATAAACACAATTACGTCACCACTCAACATTTATTTATTTTAAGTTGACAAAAGAAAATTATTTATTTAAATTATTAAATTAAAATTATTAAATTATTTTAAGACAAAAGAAAAGAGGGGGGAAAATACCCTCTTCTGTCCTGAGGATGTTGGAAAGTTACAGCTTTACCTCAGTGCTGACACTGGAGACTCCTCCCATACATGGGCAGCTGTGGTAGAGGTTGTAGAGCGGGTTGTCCACTAATCGTAGGGTTGGCGGTTCGATTCCCAGCCCACGTGACTTCACATGCCGAAGTGTCCTTGGGCAAGACACTGAACCCCGAGTTGCTCCTGATGGCAAGATAGCGCCTAGCATAGCTCTGCTACCATTGGTGTGTGTGTGTGTGTGTGTGTGTGAGTGTGTGAAAGGGTCAATGATACACAGTGTAAAGCGCTTTGGATAAAAGTGCTATACAAGTGCAGACCATTTACATGTTAACTACATGTCTTCTTGCGTAAAACTTCACCACATGAACAATTATACATTAAAGAAAAAAACAAATCTGTTGATATGGAGGTGACCTTGGGGGAAAAAAAAACAAGTGGGGGGGATTTACACGCATCTTTATAACATCCTTTTAAGCTCCTGCCTCAGTGTGTCTCTTTCTTCCTGTGGAAATAGTAAAAAAAAATAAAATATCCTGCTGAGGCGAGCCGTCACTCTGGGGAAAAATAACAGCAACATGGCAGGGAAAGTAAACAGTAAACTGGGCAGCAGGAAGATTTGCTTTTGGGATTATTTAGCTTTTTGGAGATAAGGAAAAGACAACCAAAACATAAGTCTGCTTTTTAGAGCATCTATCTATCTATCTATCTATCTATCTATCTATCTATCTATCTATCTGTCTGTCTATCTATCTATCTATCTATCTATCTATCTATCTATCTATCTATCATCTATCTATCTATCTATCTATCTATCTATCTATCTATCTGTCTGTCTGTCTGTCTGTCTGTCTGTCTGTCTGTCTGTCTGTCTGTCTGTCTGTCTGTCTGTCTATCTATCAATCAATCAATCAATCAATCAATCAATCAATCAATCAATCAATCAATCAATCAATCAATCTATCTATCTATCTATCTATCTATCTATCTATCTATCTATCTATCTATCTATCTATCTATCTATCTGTCTGTCTGTCTGTCTGTCTGTCTGTCTGTCTGTCGTCTGTCTATCTGTCTGTCTGTCTGTCTGTCTGTCTGTCAATCAATCAATCAATCAATCAATCAATCTCTATCTATCTATCCGTCCGTCCGTCCGTCCGTCCGTCCGTCCATCCATGTCTGTCTGTCTGTCTGTCTGTCTATCAATCAATCAATCAATCAATCAATCAATCAATCAATCAATCTATCTATCTATCTGTCTGTCTGTCTGTCTGTCTGTCTGTCTGTCTGTCTGTCTGTCTGTCAATCAATCAATCAATCAATCAATCAATCAATCTATCTGTCTGTCTGTCTGTCTGTCTGTCTGTCTGTCTGTCTGTCTGTCTATCTATCTATCTATCTATCTATCTATCTATTTTATCTATCTATCTACATAATTATTTGTGGGTTTGAAGAAACATCAGCAGAGTCTGTGCTGCTGGGTTGTGATGTCACAGTGTGTTAGATTCATTACAGTGCCACAGATGACACTAGGGGTTCATAAGAAATGCCTAAAACCTTTATAAAGCAATACTAAAGGAGTAACGAATCATGTAAAATGCAATTGCTGTGAAAGCAATGTAAAGTTTGAATCAAATTAGTGTTTATAACACCATACACTGTTACGAAGCACTATGTATGCCTTCTACAACTTGTCAATAATGAGAAGAATAAGAATACAAAATGGCAATAACAGTCTCGATCAAAGGCCCGGTAATGACAATCAAGAGTTCTTTCTTCTCTCTTTCATGTAGAGACAATGCCTTTCAGAAATGACCCAGTATTGCTTTATAATGCAATAATGCAATGCTTATGAACATCTTATGAAGGCCCTGTGTACTGTAGGTAGATATCTGTCGAACAGAGTGTTGCTGATTATTTGATGTCACCGAATCAGACATCAGCACGCTCTGAGCTCGTAGAACTCTTCAGAGAGCAGACATGAAGATAATGAGTCACGTCCCAATCTCTTTCTTTCTTTCTTTCTCTCTTTCTCTTTCATTCAAACTTTGACTTTGATCAGTGCTAGCTATATTACCTGTCCTCTTCTCATCCATTATTACAACAACAAAAAAAGGAAAAAGGAAAAGCATCAGAGTCTGTATTTTACCCCTGCTTTCACTTCATTTAAGAGGACAACATGTTCTTTTTCCCCCCGCAAACCAAAAAAGAGACCTCGGCCTCGGCAAGAGGACACAATTTGTACAGAAACCTGTTTCCATTCCGATCATGTCCTGTTTCTTTTCTACCTGCCATTTCACACACAGCAATAGAGTTATGTTCCCTAAACCTGGGTAGAGTTTAGACTCTTGGCTGGTCTGTAATCAGGTCAGTAACTCCACAGCTCGAGGGTACAGAATAAGATGTCCCAACATAGTGCATTATTGGGAATTTTCCATAGGACAGAAGTCATTTATTTTTTTATTTTTTTTGCAAGAAAAGAGATTTCTTTTGTTATTGAGGTCAAGCCTCTATTAGAGAGATGCAGTCAGAGCCGCCATGCGTGAAATTCGTCCTGGCTCGTATTGATAATTTTCCCAAAGACTTTTACACTTTTCGAATTGCCTGTGCACTTATTAGAACTTTAGTCATGCATTTTAATCAGAAGTTATTTAATAAATGCTAGATGACTATTCCAACAATTCCAGAAAAGTTGGGACAGTATGGACAATGTAAATCAAGGGAGTCATTTGGAAATTCAGTTCACGCTGTACTATACTGGAATCACAGTATTAAATTATTTGATGTTTCACTTTGGGAATTTTAATTTACTTTTGAAAATATACTTATTCATTTCAAATCTGATGACTGAAATGCACTCCAAAAAGGTTTGGACTGTGTTAGTGCTGTGTAACATCACATTTTCTTTTAATAACATTTATTAATCCTTTGGAGACTGAGTGAAGACACCAGATGGTTATGTTTAGCGAGCGGAATTTCCCACATTCATCCGTTATGCATTTCTTCAGCTGCACAACTGTACGGGGCATTCGTTGCCTTATTTTGTGCTTCGTAATGCATGACACATTCTCAATGGGAGACAGGTCAGGACTGCAGCAGGCCATGCTAGAACCCGCACATTCTGCTTACGTAACCATGCGCTTGTAATCGGGACAGAATGTGGTTTGGCGTTGTCAAGCTCTGGATGGCAGCTCATGTTACGCCAAAATATGTACATATCTTTCTGCATTGACACTGCCCTCACAGACATGTAAGGGTACCCATGCCATGGCCACTGACACAACCCCATACCATGAGTACTGACACAACCCCATACTATGGGCACTGACATGCCCCCATACCATGGACACTGACATTCCCCCATACCATTGGCACTGACATGCCCCCATACCATGGGCACTGACACATCCCCATACCATGTTCTCTGACATACCCCCACACCATGGGCACTGACATACCCCCATACCATTGGCACTGACACACCCCCATACAATGGGCACTGGCACATCCCTATACCATGTGCACTGACACACCCCCATACTATTTTCACTGACACGCCCCCATACCATGGGCACTGACACCCCCCATACCATGGGCACTGACATACCCCCATATCATTGGCACTGACACGCCCACAGCATGGGCACTAACGCGCCCCATACCATGGGCACTGACACACCCCCATACCATGGGCACTGACATGCCCCCATACCATATGCACTGACACGCCCCCATACCATGATGGATGCTAATAAAAGCTTGGATGGTCATTTTTCTCTTTGGCCCGGAGGACACGACAGCTGTTTTGTCCAAAAACTATTGGAAATGTTGACTTGCCGAACCACAAAACACGATTCTGTCCATCTCAGGTAAGACTGAGCCCAGAGATTTGGGCGGAGCTTCTGGACAGTGTTGATGGCTTCTACTTTGCATAGTAAAGGCTTAACTTGCATCTGTGGATGCAGCGGTGAATGGTGTTGTCTGACAAAAGTTTACCAAAGTATGCCTGAGACCCTGTCAGGATCTCCAGTACAGATTCATGATGGATTTTAAGACAGTGATGTCTGAGGGATTGGAGATCACATTCTTTTTTTGTACAATTATAATTTTTTTTATACATTAAAGTACAACTTTTTCGTAATTGGGGTTGTATTTAATCAACTTTTTTAACCTGAGTGTTTTTAAGTCATGTTCACTTAATTATATCGAGTAGAGTTTATTTAAGTGAGTAAATCCAATTTTATCTCATAATGTTCTATCTACTTGATAAACGATGATGATGAAGTCACAAATAAACTGTCATGAGTGATATTCCTAGATCATATGTCTCTAAAACGTCCTGCTGACTTGTGGATTTATTGTATTGCTCACTGGTCTTAGTCTTTGAGTTTATTCTGGATTGTGCACATGGCCAGTCAGATTCCAAGGATACGGATGCATCCGACAATGCAGCTCTGGGACCAATGTAAGCAACACAGAGCTCATCACAGTGGGCGTTAATCGATTCCAATGACTTCGTATTAGCTGTGTCTGTAGAAAAAAGACCCCAAAACAATCAGAATTATTATTATACTTTGAAATCTCAGTATATGAGACATGGGAAATATGGGAACATTGACTTGACACGACTTAATACCCTTCTGTAAGAGTAATACGTACCAGTTTACATATTGAAAAATCTGTGTACTAGACCACATTACTTGAGCTCCAATCTAGCAAATGTCATATATTTTTTATCACCTAAAGCTTAATCAGTGGCATTTTATCCCAAACTTTGACAGATTGCAATTTCTATACGCACCACCTGGAATTAAGTGTGAATGTCTCGCAAAAACGAGCGATTTAGCCAATTAAAAAGACATTTTGACCTTTCTCTTACTTAGCCTGAATAAATGCCTGCATTCACACGGTTGTGCACATTGTATAAGAGCCGCTAGCTCGGATAATCTGCTTGCTTCGGTGTTTTGCGTAGAAGCTAGCAGGGAACAGATAATACTGGCTAAGCCTTAATGTCGTGGGGTGAAAAGAGATCTCCAGAGTGTTCATTTTAAGTGTTTATAGGATAAGACGGTAGGTTAAAGAGGGCCAAGAAGTGAGAGAAACCCAGAGAGAGTGAAAAAGTGACTTTTAAAAAAAATCCATTCATACCGCAATATATTAGCACCTCCTAGACTCCTATTAGGTTAATTTCAATGCTTGTTTACTAAAACATTTGTGTACCTCTATTCTGAACACAAGGAACTTTCCCTATTGAAATACTGATGCAAGTTTTAGACTTTACTCTTAACTCTGACTCGGAATACGGGCCACAATGAATAATGATCGACGGATGCTTGAAACAACAATGTCGTGCTTCGTTGGATCAGATGGACTTATTTCCCCTGCAATGACATAGAGAATGGAGTCTATTTTGAAAGCTTCAATATTTCTGAAGTTTCACGGAAATATGATAAACCTTGCCAGAAAACATGTCACATTTATGGACATACATTTGTGCAGAAGTGTTTTCTTCAAGCATCTGCCTGTACTCGGTCACATTACTGCCTTGTCCAAACATACCAAGGGATATCTCAACTTTAATATTATTTTCTGCAAATGTTGAGAAGACTGTTATGAGACACTGTTTTGTTCCCAGGGGGTATCTCTGACCGAACCAGCATGGGTGCATGACCCAGATTCGTCTCACAGTATCTGAATCTCTGCTAAAATATCATCACGGTACATGGGACTGAGCTCATCTAGATGTTTTCTCTTTTTGTCATAAACTTTGACTGATTTCTTTTTGAACAGCACAGGCTACTTTTTCCAATTGATTTTGGGAAACAGTACTTGGTAACACTTTTTAGGAAGGTCATACATACAGTGGCAATAAAAAGTATGTGAACCATTTCATGGTTTCCTGAATAAATTTGTCATAAAATGTGATCTGATCTTCATCTAAGTCAGGGGTATTGACAAATATAATATGCCTAAAAGAATAACACACAAAATAAATTCTGATCCCTCATGTCTTTATTGAACACACTGTGTCAACATTCAAAATGGCAGTGGAAAAAGTAAGTGAACCCTTAGAAATTAATAACTGGTTGACCCCCACTTGGCAGCAATAACCTCAACCAGGCGCTTCCTGTAGCTGTGGATCAGACCTGCACATCGTTCAGGAGGAATTTTAGCCCATTCTTCCTGGCAGAACTGCTTTAGATCGGTCATATTCTTTGGGTGTCTCATGTGTATGGCTTTCTTCAAGTCATTCCACAGCATCTCTATTGGGTTGAGGTCTGAGCTCTGACTTCACTCCAACAGGCGGATTTTGTTTTTCTGAAGTCATTCTGTTGTGGACTTGCTCCGGTGTTTTGGGTCGTTGTTCTGTTGCATCACCCAACTTCTACACAGTTTCAGTAGACGTACAGACGTTCTCACATTATCCTGAAGAACTGTCCGATACACTTGGGAATTCATCTTCCCCTCAATGATTGGAAGCTGGCCAGGCCCTGATGCAGCAAAGCAGGCCCAAATCAGTTTCCTCCACCATACTTTACGGTTGGGATGGTTTTTGGAATCGTCTTTCACACCAGATGTAGTGCTGTGGTTAAATAGTTGTTTTTTGGTCCACAAAACTTTTCATACTCGGGTTGTGCTTTTGAAATTCGTTGAGGAAGTTTTGTGTGGTGTGTCCGACCCGCGTTCTGTTGTGTGCTCTGATGTTGTGTGTAATTGTTTTTTTTTCTTGTGTTCTTTGTTTTTGTGGGTTGGTAGAGTAGAACAGTCCAAAGTGTCTCCATTTGTAGAATGTTTGCCTAACTGTAGACTGGTGAATTTCTAAAGTCTTTGAAATCACTTTGTAACCCTCTCCAGCTTTATGTAAATCAACAATTCTTGATCGTAGATCATCTGAAAGCTCTTTTTGGCGAGGCATGGCTCACATAAGCGTGTGTTTCTTGTGCAGAGCAAACTCCAAAAGTTTGAGGGGTTTTTATCAGTCAAAGTAGCTGTAGTCCACACCTCCAAACTCATTTTCTTAACCAGACTCCAGGTGTGCTAAAACCTGACTAAAATGAGCTTTTTTGAAGTCATTAACTTTTTCCACAAGCACTATGAGTTTTTTTTGGTTGTTCTCAATAAAGACATGAAAGATCAGAATTTATTTTGTGTTATTCTTTTAGACACATTATATTTGTCGACACCCCTGACTTAGATGAAGATCAGATCATATTTTATGACAAATTTATTCAGAAAACCATGAAATTCCAAAAGGTTCACATACTTTTTCTTGCCACTGTATACAGGTGCAATTAAAAAGTTTGAATATCATGGAAAAGTAAATGTTTCCCCCCCATAATCTATATTATATATATAATATATATAATTCCCCATAATTCAAAATGATTTGTTCTAGATTCATTACACATAAAGTGAAATATATAAAGCTTTTTTTATTATTCTTCTTTGTTTACATTTACATATTTCTTTTCTGGACACTCAGCGCTTTACAAGGTATTGTATGGGGGGGTGGGGGATTGAGATCTCCTGAACCACCACTGATGTGTAGCATCCATCTGGATGACGCGATGGCAACAATAGTGCACCGGAACGCCCACCACACACCACCTATTAGTAGAGAGGAGAAAGTGATGTAGGATGATTTTTTGGGCACCTGCCCACAGTGCCAAAACTTCTAGTAACTGGTTTGCTGACTGTGGTATAACTGTGTTTGATTGTCTAGCCGACTCGCCTGACCCGAACCCCATAGAGAATCTATGAGAGACACCAGACCCGACAGTACAGATTAACTGAAAGCGGCTATCAAAACAACTTGGGCTTCCAGAACACCTCAGCAGTGCCACAGGCTGATCGCATCCATGCCACGCCGCACTGATGCAGTAATTCATGCAAAAGGATTAAAGCCCTGACCGAGTATCAGCGCATAAATTAACATACTTATCATCAGGTCGAAATTTCTGTATTATAAATTCTTTATCCTAATATTTTGAAATACTGGAGTTTTGATTTCCGTGAGCTGTAAGCCGTAATCATCGAGATTAAAACAAAAAGGCTTGAAATATTTCACTTCATGTGTAACAACTCAAGAATATATGAAAGTTCTACTTTTTGAATTAAAGTACAGAAAAAATTTATATTTCCACGATATTTTCAAATTTCTTCATGCATTACACTTTATAACAATGCTTATAAGGCATTATGAACTGGAATGTAACATGATGTATTATGTATAGTCTTCATAGAACATTATAAACACGTGAAAGCCAGGTGTACAGTATTAATTAATAAGTTACTTAATACTGTATAGTATCAATTAATTCATTAATAATACTTATTAAGTATCATTAATAAGGCATTATATTCGCTGGTGTTATTATATATAAAAAGCCATTATATATATATATATATATATATATATATATATATATATATATATATATATATATATATATATATATTTTCTTTTTTTTTTTGTTGTTGTTTAGTATTTTAAAAATTAAAAAAAAAAAAAAAAAAAAAAAAAAAAAAAAAAAAAAAAAAAATTTTTAATAAAAATATTAATTTTAAAAAAAAAAAAAAAAAAAAAAAAAAAAAACAATAAAAAAAATATTTCTCCTTAATTAATAAAAAAAACTAAAAAAAAATCTCTAATTATCTACTTTTTTTCCACTTACAAAAAAACCCTACTATCACTATTCCTTTACTCTTAAAAAAAAAATTAAAAACAAACAACTAAACAAAAAAAAAAACAAAAAAAAAACAAAAAAAAAAAAAAAAAAAAAAAAAAAAAAAAAACAAAAAAAAAAAAAAAAAAAAAAAAAAAAAAAAAAAAAAAAAAAAAAAAAATCAAAAAAAACTTATAAAAAATTAAACAAAAAACAACCAAAATCCAATAAAAAAAAAAAACAACCAATAACACACAAAACCAAAAAACCAAAACAACCCAAACCCCCAAAAACCCCACACCCCACAAACAAAAACACACAAAACAGCAACCAAAAAAACCACAACCAAAAAACCCACAAACAACCAACAAAAACCCAAACACCCCCAACACAAAAACAAACCTACAAACCCCCAAAAAACCTCCCAAAAAAAAACAAAAAAAACCAAAATAACGGAAAAAAAGGCAACAAAACCCAAACAAAAAAAAAAAAAAAACAAAACACTTCTCAAAAACAACACCTCTTCATCAAAACATTCTCTTCACCAACAACTAAAAAAACAGCCTTTTGAAAAAAGGAATCCATATGTAAAATTTTTTTGAAGTATATTTTCTAAAAAAAAAAAAAAATTTAAAAAAAAAAAAATTATATAAAAAAAAAATTATATTTTTTTTGTGTTTTTTTTTTTGTTTTTGTTCTTTTTTTCCTCTTCTACCACTACCATCATAAAAAAAAAATAAATAATAATATTATCTCCAAACAAAAAACCCACAATCTAAAACTTCTCTACCTCTATCCCCCCAACACCTTCTCCTCCACACCACCAACAACAACAAAAAAAAAAAAAAAAAAAACAACAAAACAAAAAAACCAGCAAAAAAAAAAAAAAAAAATAAAAGAAGCACAACCAACCTACCACCCTTCTTTTCTTTATTCTTTTTTATGTCTTAAAAAAAAATAAAATATCCCCCAAAACCCTCAAACACATCCTAAAAAAACAAAAATCCTAAAAAAACAAACAAAAACCCCCCAAACCCCCCCCCGCTAACCATCTTTATTTTTCCTACCTTATCCTCTAAATTTTTTTTTTTTCTTTCCCCCCCCCCCCCCCTTCTATTTTTTTCCTCTAACCTCCCTTTCCCCCTCATTAAGTTTTTTTTGTTTTTTTTTTTTTTAAACCCTTCTTTTATTTATTTTTTTTTTTTTTTTTTTTTTTTTTCTTTTTTTTTTTTTAATTTTTTTTTTTTTTCCAAAAAAAAAAACAAAAAAAAAAAAAAAAAAAAAAAAAAAAAAGAAAAAACTTTTTTTACCTCTATATATATAATGATTTAACACTATAACATCGTCAATTCCAGAAATTCAGCCCCATATTTAGTCTGAACAGCAGTTCTTTCTTTCTTTCTTTCTTTCTTTCTTTCTTTCTTTCTTTCTTTCTTTCTTTCTTTCTTTCTTTCTTTCTTTCTTTCTTTCTTTTTTAACTAACAGCATTGCCAAGATTTGGTTTCTGTCAATATGTATATATTATATACTGTATATATACTTTATAGAGCAACTAATAAAGCATTGTAGCATTTTCTTCTTTTCATTTATTAAGAAAAAATGTATGGTACTGGGTTTCTTTGGTATCGGTGTCACAGTGTGTTCTGAAGACTAGTTATAATGCACCACGTGGTCAATTCATAATGCATACTTAAAGACAGGTAGAATGTAATGCATTTTAATAGGCTGAACAATTATAAGACTGTCTATAATATCTAAGAAATGCATTATAACATGATATAAATGTGTTCATACTTCAATATACACATGGCATAGAAAGTGTAACGGAACAGTCTTATTATTCATTGTTTATTGCTATAAGTGCAGTAAGGTGAACTGTCTATTACTCAACAGTTTATCTTTATTAATAACTACAGTGCCATTTCTGGACTTGACTCAATTAGTAGAAATGTAATAATTAATCTGAATTAACTTCGTTTAACCTTGTCATGGGTGTTATCCACATGTTATAATGCATAATAGACACTCATAGAAAGTGTAATGCATTTTCAGAAATGATTATAACACTGATAGTGTAAATGTCTTCTAACATATTATTAATATATTTTACATCATTATAGAATTGGCCTTCATAGAGTATCTGTCATAATAATACACTAGCCAATTATCGGTGTGTGTGTGTGTGTGTGTGTGTTTAGACTAAGCCCCTGCCAGCTGTCTGATTATCAATATTTAATGTCTTATTGGGAGACTCTTGGAGCTGCATCACAGGATCTGGGATTTGAGATCTGATCTGATTTTCAGAACTGTCTTGAGGCAAGGTGCCAGCGTTAATCTACATCCTGCTCCAATAACGTAATTAGATAATCACCTGAGCCAGAAAGCAGCAAAATGGCAGCCTTGTTAATGAAGACAGCTGCATTCAAGGTCGAGGTATGGAGAATCAAACTGCTTCGAATGTTGATTGGAGTGGTTTTGCAGGGTATTTAGTTGGGTACAATTGCCAAAATACAATTGCCTATCGATACTTATCCATATATATATATATACATACATACAGGTATATACTGTATATATATACACAGTACCCATGCCTAAGTATCTCGAAAGTATCTCGGAAGTCAGACTGTCTCATCATTTGACTTGTTGTCTCATAATTTTGGCATACTAGCTAAAAATGATGACTTTTAATATCACAGTTATGACATCACTATATCTCATAAATCTCATAATTGTGATTTATGAGATTAATAATTAATTAATATCTTGGAATGACTTGTTATGGCTTATATTATAATTCTTACGAATAACATCTCAAGACTATGACTTGGTAGCTCCTACTTATGCCTTAGTATCTCAAAAGTCTGTTCTTATGATTTGTTATCTCATAATTATAACTCATAATTATGTTTATTACACTCAGGAGTGGTTATTAGTAAGCAAGCACTTAATCGTTAGTTAAAGAGCCATGAAACAGTTTGTTATAACAGTACTTGAACGTAACAGTAATTAATGCCTCTGTAATGACAACGTAAGGACGGTGTACGATACGGACACATGCAGAGTGGCTAAAAATTATTCACCCTTCTGTGGATACATCTGTGATGTCTGTGGAGACGTTGAAACTCCTGACAGCCACAATCCATCAGGACCTGAAGTGAGACACCAATATTAACTTCCTTGCCAAAGAAATCCCAGCGGAGGAGTTTTATTCTCCCCCTGAGGCCACCCCTGAGTAACAGTCTGGTTCTGCTCTGTAACAAGCAAGACAGAGCGAACAGCTCCTTGCTGAATCCTTGCACCCCTGGACTGGTTGATTAGTTTTCTATAACAGCAAATCACAGGTTTATACTAATGCCCTCGTTCTAATATGTTATTGTTTCTATAGTAACAGCAAATTTGTACACTATGGGTTCTATAGTAAACCAAAAAGTACACAGGGACTTATACGTCAGATGAACAAATTTATAAGAAATGTTTATTTCAGGTTTATGGAAGGAGTCTCCAATGCCAGTTTCAGTGTTCATTTATTTTTATGGGATTTTTTTATACAATACATTTTTTGCATTTGAATTTAACACACATGATTCATTTATATTCATTTTATTATTATTATTATTATTATTATTATTATTATTATTATTACAAATAAGTCATGTTTTTCATATTTGAAGGCACAATTCCGGAATTTGAATTGAACAGTTCAGAACCTTCTTATGTCGTAATAGTTGAGAACAGAGAAAATCTTGATGATCTCTTCACTAGACCCATTCCTAGTCTTTATGTAGACAATGGATCATCAGCCATTATTGTTTACATTTTGTTAATCGAAGCATGAAAATATGCTTGCGCGGACGCTGATCTATCTTATTCAAAGTAATACAGTACAGGAATGTTATTTGTGTAACGTCAGTCTTAAATCGCACCCACTTTCCCAAAAGGAAAATCTAAATCTAAATGGTAGCTTGGTGATGTTCACGTGGCACCCGATATTAAGCTCTCTGACGCGTTCTCTCACACATCTAATTCGTCACATCATTAGCAGTGTGTTGGAGCAGATCTAGGACAGGATGTGTTCAGTCGACTCTCAATATATTTCCGTTTGGAGGAGCTCTGCAGGGAGCTGGCAGAATTTCACTCTGGGATCGAGCAGAGTCAATCAGAGTAACACAAATACAGCAGGAACATCTTGTCATATCTGTATGACTGTTGGATCTGCTGGCACAAAATTGCTTCAAAAAGCTGTTTGAGAAATATAATGGACCAGCAACCCATGATCGTGCTCCTTAACACACACACACACACACACACACACACACATCTTGCACATCAGGACATACTGTAGCAACTTAAAGTTAGAATTTCACTGTACCATCTAACCGCCTGTTTCAAGAAACTCTTCAGTCTAGAATCTCTCATTTTATTACAATCTATGCTGATGAGTTACTTCCCGAACGGTTATGCAGCATTCTACTGAGACATGGGAGTTATTATTTATTACACCACACTGCCGTCGAAATCTCTTTAGTGCGCTTGTTATAGTACAACCCCAATTCCAAAAAAGGTTGACTTACTATGGCTTTACTACACAAAGCAGGAGCTGAACATTGACACTATCCGGAAGCTCCGCCCACTTCTCTGGGCTCGGTCTCATCTGACATGGACAGTAGCAAAGTGGAATCATGTTTTGTGGTCCGACGAGTCGACATTTCAATAGTTTTTGTTCACGTTCTCCAGGCCAAAGAGGAAAAGGACCATCCGAGCTATTATGATTGTCAGGTCCAAAAGCCAGCGTCCGACATGGTATGGAGGCATGTCAGTGTCCATGGTATGGGGGTGTGTCAGGGCCCATGGTATGGGGGTGTGTCAGGGCCCATGGTATGGGGGCGTGTCAGTGCCCATGGTATGGGGGTGTGTCAGGGCCCATGGTATGGGGGTGTGTCAGGGCCCATGGTATGGGGGTGTCAGGGCCCATGGTATGGGGGTGTGTCAGGGCCCATGGTATGGAGGCATGTCAGTGCCCATGGTATGGGGGTGTGTTTCAGGGCCCCATGGTATGGGGGTGTGTCAGGGCCCATGGTATGTAGGCATGTCAGTGCCCATGGTGTGGGGGTGTGTCAGTGCCCATGGTATGGGGGTGTGTCAGGGCCCATGGTATGGGGGTGTGTCAGGGCCCATGGTATGGAGGCATGTCAGTGTCCATGGTATGGGGGTGTGTCAGGGCCCATGGTATGGGGGTGTGTCAAGGCCCATGGTATGGGGGTGTGTCAGGGACCATGGTATAGGGTTGTGTCAGTGCCCATGGTATGGGGGTGTGTCAGTGCCCATGGTATGGGGGTGTGTCAGTGCCCATGGTATAGGGGTGTGTCAGTGCCCATTGTATGTTGACATGTCAGTGCCCATGGTATAGGGGTGTGTCAGTGCCCATGGTATACTGGTGTGTCAGTGCCCGTGGTTTGTGGGCGTGTCAGTGCATATGGTATAGGGGTGTGTCAGTGCCCGTGGTTTGTGGGCGTGTGAGTGCCCATGGTATGTGGGCGTGTCAGTACTCATGGTATGGGGTTGTGTCAGTGGCCATGATATGGGTAACTTGCACATCTGTGAGGGCAGCTTTAATGCAGAAAGATATGTACATATTTTGGAGTAACATGTGCTGCCATCCAGAGCAGGAGAACGCCAGACCACATTCTGTCCGGATTACAAGCGCATGGTTACGTAAGCACAGAGTGCGGGTTCTAGCATGGCCTGCTGCAGTCCTGACCTGTCTCCCATTGAGAATGTGTGGCGCATTATGAAGCCCAAAATAAGACGACGAATGCCCCGTACAGTTGACCAGCTGAAGAAATGCATAACGGATGAATGTGGGAAATTCCTCTCGCTAAACATAACCATCTGGTGTCTTCACTCAGTCTCCAAACGCTTAATAAGTGTCATTAAAAGAAAAGCTGATGTTACACAGCGCTAAACAGTCGACTGTGCCAACTTTTTTGGAGTGTTTTGCAGTCATCAGATTTGAAATGAGTGTCTATTTTCAGTAAAGTACATAGCAAATAATGTGGTAATAATGTGATTTCAGTATAGTACAGCGTGAACTGAATTTCCAAATGACCCTTTTTGTTAGTTTCTTTATTTACATTTTCCATACTGTCCCAACTTTTTTCGGAATTGGGGCTGTACATGATCATTTCTGTAGTAACAGCTCATACACGTCACATAATCTAAGATACATAAGACCAATAATATCCAAGACTAAATCATTGATATGGTAACATGTTTTGATTTTGTAAGGCAATGTTTTAATATTTATGTATACATCACGTTTCCTAGCATGGGAAAGACTTCAGGTCACTTTTTTTTGTCTCATTGCCTTCAAGAGAGATAAGATATCCTTCATGTCTTATTTCATTCATACGACATCGCCATAAGCCATAAGATAATATTTAGAGGCCGCAAACTAAGTATTTTGTGGCCACAAAGATTTCATTGAGCCCACAACTTAACTGGAACAAGTCACGCTTAATTATCATATTAACTACAATGTCCCACAAAATGTTAAGTATGGCCTCCAGCTCATTATTTGGTGAGAAATCCCGTCACATCAGTGACTCCAGTATGTCAACGTAACGTGTAATATTATCAATCTTCTCCATCACTCCTGCGGCCACGATGATCTAATTCCTTTCATTTCTCCGTGTCGCTCAGTTTAAAATACAATAGCTGCCACAGGTTATGCATTTCACGGCCATAAAACAGATCTTGAGAAGAATAAACTGTGGCCTCGATCTATCGACTTGTTCGCTCACGTTATTGAAAAAAAATAACCAGCATGTCACCTCAGCACCTGCAGTGCATGTCTGAGGAGGTAGAAAGGAAATGATGGCTGTGATATTGATATTTATTCGTTTAGCAGACACTTTTATCCCCACTGAGCAGATGAACAGATGAAGGTTATGAGTTTTGCTAAAGGCGTCCCTCTGCTCTCCCTCTGTAAAGCATTCAGCGAGTCACCACTCGGTTAGGTATTCTGATTTAGTAACAAATAAACCGACAGCGCCGTGAACGAAGACGGAGAGGAGAGAACTGAACCGTCAAACTGCCACTGGATCATCAAACATCGCCGGGGGTCTTTTAGAAGACACGTCCTGATGACTCCGATCGAACCGACTCAAACAGCCATCTGCTTTCTGCTTGAAGCAGCCTCTTAGACTGTTACTCAGTGATCTTGCGTCTGTACTGACATGCCCATTCAAATACCTTGCGGATACAAAGCCTGAATGCTAATGCGGTCCTGGGAAAGGAGCCTGGGATTTACTAATGGGTTTAAACAAGATGGTCATAGGACGGGATTCAAATAATGCGGTGAAAATGCAAGCTGAATGATTGGTACAAGGTTTTGGAGATTTTATTGTGCTTCTGTCACATCTGTATCTGAATCAGCCACACCCAAATCCATCCATTCTATCAACCTTCCTGTTTCCTGTTTAAGCCTTAGTGGATTTAAACCAGTACATTCTTCTCCATTCTCTGTGAGGTTCTGCCATTGTCCCCAGTTTTCCACTAGTTCCACTTTCCTTTGATTTGATTCCGTTTATCCTGCACTTCTGTCTGCTTGATTAATTGCCTACCTGGATCTGTGCACATATCTTGCGTTCAATTGAAATGAAATGTCCATCCGTCCATCCATTTTCTTTACCACTTATCCTACATGGTGTGGTGGAAATTTAGACAAACACCAATAGACTCGTCCTCTCAGTTTTATTACTGAGAGATGGAGAGAGGATAGAAGATGTCTCTCACATGCACTATATAAGATTAATATAAGTAGAGCTGGACATCTGCGAGTCTTGAAAAGGGAGTTCTAGGAGGTTTGATCCAGTTTGGTGGTTTCAAGGTCTTAGCAGATGTGCAATAACATGTTTGTGTCAATGTAAGAGGAAAGAACATTCTGTGCTAATCTCCATGACATGACCGCAAGCAGCATTATTCACTGATGAACAGGAACAGAGTGAACAGAGCTATTACAAAGTAAGAAATGAATAATTTCCCTCAAAATAGCCTGGAGTCTATCCAGTGGGACTTGGGGAACAAGGCGAGGGATCCCTGGAGGGGTGGCAACCCACTGCAGGGCTCACTCACATATTATCGACAATTTAGAGATGGCAAGCAGTTTACAACACATGTTTTTGGACTGGGGAGGAAACCAGAGTACCTGGATGAAACCACCAAGGCAAGAGGATTGTTGCCCTCTGAAATGAAATGTCAAATATTTTTTTTTTTTTTTACACTATTCCCATCTACAGAGCTCTTCTGCCAAGTTTAACAGTGATAGACTCTTATTTTGACTAGCGGGACTGCAGAAGAATCAGAGATCGTAAGGTTGATCAACAAGCATTTTAGACCCTCCAGTCATCCAAATCCATAACGAACGTGTATGTTTGATATGTACCGATTAATGATGAAGTGACAGTAGTCCAGATATCTGAGCACATAACCTTCCAGTCACTTTGAACACCCTGTCTCATTTTGCAGACAAAATGTGACATAAATATCATATTTCCTAAATTTATTGTTGCTAGTAAATCTGCATAAAAGCTGCTACTTTCACTCGGAAAAGTCCTTGAGTTTATTTTACGACACTGCAATAAAACCGAGAGCTGTAGCTCAAAAATGGGCCGGACGTCCCTGCCTATTAGGAGAAAACACCGTGGCTGGCTGATCATTTTATTACACTCAAACAGGTACAATAAAATTTCCGTCCCCCAGATGCATTCCTAATTCAGAACACAATCAATACAGCAAATAAACAATCTAGTCACAGTAAATTGGTTTCATAAACTATACAGTGGAGCTGAAATGCATGACGATATACACACGATATAAAATAAGAGTCAGGTTAAGATTATGAGCGCTTCGACGGAACATTAGGAAAATCCACAGCCGGGTGAATTAGCTGAAAATGTTGAAATGCTAATGTTAGAACGAGCGAAGTGTGTGGTTTACGCTGAAGTTAGCTTTACTGTCCGAAGCTCTGTTAAAGCAAAAATTTCTGACCAATCAGAATTGAGAATTCAACAACACCGATGGTATAAGTAAAGGATAAAACACTCGGGCGTGTGCTGTTATAGGAAAATAATCATCAAAAGGGTGGAGGTGATGAAGTAGAAATACTGTCACTACCCCAAAGTTGATTATTTTCCTATAACAGGGTTATTGTTAGGGTTAGGGAATACTGTGTTACTTTTTTTTTTTCTTGAAGGGTGCCGATAATTCTTACGTTACTGTGATTAATGTGTGGCTCTTCCGCTATTGCTGTAATTCAACAAGACGTTGAATTTACATCTGACATTCTTCTGTTTTAAGTCTCGATCCCGGTGTACTCTCCGTTTGTAGACGTGGATTGTTTCATCTCAGGAATGGAAGCGGGTGATCCTGCGACTGAGCTGTACTTTGTGTTAATGAGAGGCAGAATTACAGAGATTTAGAAAAGTAGTTTTAATCAGGAACAAGAACAGAGACGAGGACGTACTGTCGACTGGCGAAATGCAGACAGCTCATACTGTACGTACGTGTTAGTTATTTTGGTCAATAATCACACACTTTCTTGCAGTAGAAGAAAAAAAATTGCATGGTATATGTAAAAATGTACTTAAGTGAATTTATTATACTTTGTAAAATATTTGTTGATGAGCACGTTTTATTCCGTTTAACCTTTTATTCTCCTTTGTCTTATTTTTTTCTTCAATCAAATCTCTTGCTGCTTTTTTTTACGCGTTGGTTTTCCTTCCCTTTGCACCATGTTTTTTCTCATTATCTTTTCACCATTTCTTATGGGTGGCTTTAACAGTCCAAAGAAAACAAACAACAACAACAACAACAAAAGCACAGAACAAAACGTAACTCTTCAGCATATGGTGTTTTAAAAGTCCACATTGTCCTCTGAAGAGGTGGGCAATTACATAAAGCACTGATGTTCCATGGTAAAAATAGCTATTTAATGTCCGTTATAATGCCGAGTTACAGTCAAATAGTCCAGAAAAGCTTTAACGATTCGAAATGAGTCAAAGCGCACAACCATAATTTATAATCACCATTCAAGCTGTGCTTTCTTTGATGAATTGCCCTGTAACAGTGCCGGATAATCTACCCTGCCTCTAAACCATAATTAATAGAGCTGACAAATGGTAGAAATGCATACATCTGAAAAAAAATTAATTGAAATAAATACCAATAACAAACAAAAACAATCTTCTCCTGCCTTTTTTCTGCATTAAATTCTGACGCATAATGATGAATAATACGCTTTTTGCTGTTGCATGTGCTGAGACTCTCCACTCGAGCTGCTTTATTAGCGCTGCACATCCATCACTTTTCCTCCGATCTGGACTGCGCTAATTGTCAAAGCGGCTGAGGAAGGATTGCTCGTCACACGGTTTTAACTCCTTTCCCGGGATCAGCGATAAGATTATAGAGTTTTTGCACAGTTATTAATCATGATTGACTAAATAGAAAGCATTCAGAAGGATTTTAGCAGACATGGTGTTGTGTTACTGCGGTTGTGCGGTTTTTTTCAGGCTCTTGTCTTGCGTAGTGTCAACTCTTTTAGTTGTTCTAATTGCATGTATGGCATGTGGTCACTGACTATGTTTACATGGACAGCAATAATCTGATTATTGATCTTATTCTGAATGAGACAATATTCTGATTAAGGTATTTACATGAGTCACGTTTAGAATATTCCTTTCATGTTCCCGTGTTATGTTATAGAACATAGATCGATTAACGTCACACGTCATTACGTCCCCACGTCACGCCATCCGACGTTCCCTCCAGAATTTCACGTATCGACATACAGTTGGTCTTCGTTATGGAACCGTATTAAGGGGGGTTTTGGCGCTCTGTGAGAAGCGCCTTTGGAGGGGGGTTCTGTTACGCCACGGCCAGCAGATGGCACTGTGGAATGGGTTCTGAGGGGTCACGTGACTTTGTTTTGGTTCGTTCGCATCCTGCTTGAGCATTTAGTTTGGTTTAAGTGTCTTTAATTTGCCCTAGGTGTCCATGGTTTTGGTTTGATTATGTTCACTATATTAACCCCTCGGTTACTGAGCACTACGCTCAGTATTATAGTTTTTACCGTTTGTAATAGTTTGTATAGTTCGCATTTTTGGTAACCCAATGTCTCGTGTGTTTAGTGTTTGTTTGAACACGGTAGCGAATGCGGTAGCATGTCTTATTTCATGTCCTGCTCTTGTTTCATGCCACAATTCCAGTTTCTCGTTTTCCTGTGAAGACTGCATTTTCTTTGTTTATTGAGTTACATTTACAATAAAGACTTTGATCTGCACCTGCATCCACCTCCAGTCTCGTTCCGTAACAGTGTGTGTACGTGTCCTGTCGCACAATGTGATGAAAACTCCCACACGACGTTAATAGTGTGATTAAGGTGTGTACATGCCTGTAACGCACGTCGATAATGCGACTAAAACAGGAATACTCCACACTTCTTAATTCCATTTGTGTTTACTTCGAGTATGACTTTAATCGGATTAAGGTCATCAATAATCTCTGTTTACGTGCTAGTTTCTTAATCAGAGTATCGTCTTAATCAGGTTAATATCGGATAATTGTTGTCCATGTAAATGTACTGAATGAAGCAGTAGACACATAAAATAAAGCTGAAACTGACCTGGTGTGGGTTCATTAACATGAACATGTGATTACAGGTAGGATACAAGTGCATAAACTCACCGGATTCTTTGTTAGGGTCTTCGTAGTCATAATCCAGAGCACAAGCAGGTAGCATTAAAAAAAGCATACTCATTACATAAACAAAAACATGAAAACAGGAAATACGGGAGCAACTGGAAACATAACATTGAACATAACATTAATGCGATCAACAAGACTTCGCAAAAGAAACAAAACCGAAAGTGTATAAAAAGGCAAACTAATCTAAATGAAACACGTGACACACAAAATACAAAAAAAGGGCGGAGACGGGAACAGGAAGTGAAATCCGAATGCATGAAACAATCCTTAGTACCTGCCTGGTCGGGGTTGTGCTGGTTTAAATTACGCTTCCATTTTGTTTATATTTTGGGAAATAGATGTAATTTAATGGTAAATGGCGCACTTATATAGCGCTTTTATCCAAAGCGCTTTACACTGTGTCTCATTCACACACACACTCACACACCAATGGTAGCAGAGCTGCCATGCAAGGCGCTAACTTGCCATCGTACACTTTTACTTACATCACAGCTGATGAGTTGTTCTCGCGTCGTGTTTACGCCGACACCACACAGTGATTACCCCATTACCCCGTATCTGCCTGATCTAACCCCCTAATTCCCTCCCTCTGTGTGATCCCAGGAGTTTTATTTCACTACCTGGTGTGTGTGAAAGGTTGCACATCATGCAGATCAGTGTTGTAGTTGTACGCAGGAACTGTGTGTGCCATCCTGATGCGCTACTGATGTGCTATTGATTCAGCAGGAGGAAATAATGAGACCATCACCTGCTCTCTATCCTGATCTGTGGCTTGTTAGAGACATTTCCACAAATAGAAAGAACATTTCTTTCCTCTCCCTGTGCGACCTAGACGAGCTGTAAAGGGTAATTAAACGCACTTTTAATAGAGGACACAGAGGAAGGTGCAGGCTATTAAAGGCTGCCATTTTGAAACTATAAATCATGTCATATATGTTAACCTTAGACATCTGTTTTAGCTAGCAGTGTGGTAATGGTGCTGCTT